>PVJD01009801.1:0-59254 GCA_004026545.1 Mormoops blainvillei
GAAAAAGAGATGTATTGGGATTTTGATTTGTAATAGGTTGATTTCATAAAGAATTTTGCAACATTTAATAACTTTATGACACTTACAGACTGTGTTAGTAGCCACCTCTGTATTGGACTTGCTGTGAACATTGGGGTGCATAGGTTCCTTTGAATTGGTGTTTCAGGATTCTCAGGGTATTACCTCAGCAGTGGAATTGCTGGATCAGAAGGCTGTTTCATTTTTAGCTTTTTGAGGGAATTCCAAACTGTTCTCCACAGAGGCTGTACTGGTCTGCATTCCCACCAACTGTGCACTAGGGTTCCCTTTTCTCTACAACCTCGCCAGCACTTGTTGTTTGTTGATTTTTTTTTTTTATAATGGCCATTCTAACCAGTGTGAAGTGATATCCCTTTGTGGTTTCAGTAAGTGGAACTTAATCGATAAAACAAACAAGCAAAAAAAATATAACCAGAGACATTGAAATAAAGAACAAACTGACAGTAACCAGAAAGAGAGGGATAATGGGGGAAAGAAGGGGAAGGGTTGTCAAGGAACATGTATAAAGGACCCGTGGACAAAGCCAAAGCGGGGTAGGATTGAGGTGGGAGGTAGAGGTGGGGCAGGGGAGAGTGGTAGGGGGAAAATGGAGACAACTGTACTTAAACAACAATATTTACTGTATGCCAGGCACTCTTTTAACTATCCATTTTATCCTCATCATAGTGTATAAGATAGGTATGTAATCAGGTCCATTTATATGTTAGAAAACTAAGACAATGAGTTTAAGAATCTTGCCCTAGTTTCATGCAGCTAGAAGGTGGGACATTGCAGGTCCAACCCAGGTCCTCTGACCTCTGAGTCAGTGTGTGTCCCCATGAGAGTGCTCCTGCACTGTCCCTGACTCCCTATCCCGCTATCCAATTAAAGGAACCCCTGCCCCCCTTAACTCCATCTGCATGCATTAGAATGCAAACTGTATAAGAGCAGAGGAATTTTTTTCAATTTTTTTTCACTATTTTATTTCTAGCTCCTAGAATGGCTCCTGGCAGGTATTAGAAATCCAATATACATTTCTTAGAATTAATGATTTTCCATTGCTATGAATCTTGGTGTGTAAAAACAAACAAATGAACAAACAAACAAACAAACAAACAAAAAGCCCAAACCCCTGAACTGTCTTGGACTCCTTAGAAATTTTATTTTTCTACTGTTATTCTCTCCATGTATCAATCAATAGTGTATTATTTTATTTTTAAAGTCTATTCAGTCATCTATTTTTAATGCATTGTCAAAATATTATACATTTTGCCTGCCAGTTTGAAGATAATACTGTCACGGTCTACCATCTTTTATAAACAAAAGCCTGAAATAAACCATTTTGCTTGCCTCTTATATGAATTATAAAGAATTGGAACTTGATGTGTTTCCCCAAGAACAACACTGGAGGACCTAGGGTTCCTATCAGGTTAGATATTTTTCCCACAGTATTTGCCTCCAATGGCAACTGCCATGCAAGGGTTAGAAGCTTTGTTGTCAGATGCATTTTTTTCCCTTACTTTCTGACAGAAACGCTCATCCGTTTGTCTTTTTAGGCAAAGAACATGTCATGTCTCAGCCCAACAGCTCTTCTTCGCTTTCCTGGAACAAAGTTTCTCCTTTCTGTTCAGAATATTGATTACTAGACTCTTCGTGTGGGAGGCATCTCGTGCAGAGAGGGTCGCTCTGACTGATCGATTTCTGCAGAGGTTCATTGATGTGTTCGTGGTTGTCCATGGATTTACGCCCAGGCTGAGTCCTCGTAGGATTATAAAATAACAAATCTCTGACTCTTAATGTATCTTCTTCACGAGACTCTTCACTTCACACATTCTCTAGACTACTTTATTTTTTGCAGGTTTCTAGTTTTTATGCCATTTACACACATCACAGGAGTTTATTTTCATCAGTCTCTAACACTTTGAATCCATCTGGGAAGTTTTTTTTAAAGCTATATAAAGATATTTATTCCTGATTACAATTTGGGTAGCCCAGATATTTATCTGGTCTTCCTGCAAGGATCAGAGTAAGAGGGAGTGCTGCGGCTAGTGCTGGAGACTTGAAGGGACACGCTGCCTAAAAGACCCCCCAAACTAGTGGAAGACGGAATCATAAAAATGAGACAGTGCATTATGCTTATCACCCTGGAAGAAGAAGTTGCAAACTTTACTTGGCTCCACAGAGTGGCTGGTCTTTTAAATGTGAGGATGGCAAAGCATTTCCAGGTGAAAAAGCAGATGATAGGACATTTGCAAGTATAATGAGGCAGGAAAGGGCTGGACTTATGAGGAAATGGTGATGCGGTGCACTGGAATGAAGAGAAGAGAGCAAAAACGTGAGGATGGGACCGGCCTGGAATGGCCTTCCTCCTCACGAAACATGCTCTCACTTCAGCATCAGATTTTTTTGTTTGTTTGTGTGCGTGTTTCCTGTGTTTGTGTTTTTAAAAATAGCTCATAGAAACTTTTAATATAGCACATTAAGTCCTATGTGTTCGTTCAAACTATTTTGTGGGATGTCTTAGGAATTTATTATAAATATTGTCTTGGTGGTAAAATTGTGTTCCAATTGAGACAGCCATAGCCAACTTTTCAAAGAAAATGCATTTTTTAAATAATTCCCTCTAATTATTAGTTTAAATTACTTTCCCCCATTGTTTAAAACCTTTTAGTCAAATTCTGTTCTTTGACCCTTGAAGGTGAGATATTTCCTGTCTTTGACCCCTTCAGACATCGCCCAGATTGAAGACTATTACTGGACTGTTCCTTTCCTGAAGGGCTGAACTCTTCCTGCGTCAACCCACAAAACCGAGAGGTGTTAAGAGTTTCTCTCTGCCTCTGTCTGTTGCTTCATTACTCAAGGTCACCATTAATAGAATGACCTTCATATTTGGGATAAGCTTGAGAAACACACACACTATATTCTTCAACCTCAAACCCATACGATTAACATCATCACTGTGTATTTCCTGATTCAGGGCAAAATAGTAACAGCAATCATGTTTTATCATCATCGGGGATCCGTTCAATTGGAAAATACACGCTAACAGTCACAGGTTCTCCATGACCACTGAGTCTCATTTTGACAGGACAAGGTGTGATTATTAGACAATTTCTCTGCATCCCTCACCTAACTTGTATGGCTGACAATCGATTTATTCACGCTTTTTATCTTCATGGTCTGTGTTTCGTATAACACCCATTATCTTGTCTTTGTCTTGTGATTTTCCCATAAATTAATTTTACTTTCTCAGAGTGATCTCATGGGCTAATATGAACTTGATCTTGTTTTGTTTGGACTTCATTCTTACATAAGGGCCTTGCAGCCCAGAACTCATTCCTGTCTCTGCTTTTTGTGGCAAGATGGCAGGACCCTCTTCAACGACAGTTTAAACGGGGGGTATTATATATGATATTAATTTATACAGGCATGCATAGGTAAATAAATTCATTGAATTAAAAAAAATGTAAAAACTGATAATGAGGAAATCTTTGCTGAAAACATGAAAGAAATTGAAGGATTTTTCTTGCTTGATACTTCATTTCTTGGTAGTAAAATATCTTTTGTTGAGCAACTGAAATTAAAGATCAGTGATCTGAAAGAGCTAATTACCCAAGGTCAGTGTTGATCATATTCTGAAAATTTGTCTCATATCAGTCTGAGAAGTCATGGGAAGTTTTCTTTTCTAGCACGGAAATATAAACATTCACATTAAACAAAGTTTATAAAACGAATATCAACCAGTAATGTCATAGTGGGCAAAGTTACATCAATTACAAATTTTCCCCACATGTTAAAGCTGTTTTAACTTTTATCAGCATATAATTATTATAGAATAGATCATTTTAATGATTCATTATGTATGAAGTCATTTGACAACACAATTAGCTTTGTGATGAAATTTCTATTCTTTTGATCATTCTGTACCTAAAATGAATGAGGATAGTTTTAAATCTAATTTCCTGAAATTAGAAGATTAAAGACAGAAACAGCCTCTTGTATTTAAATGAGACACGGACTGACTAGATTGCATTAGCCCTTCAGATGTGCGTGTCCTAGAATTGCAGAACTTTGACTGCAAGGTGGCTGTTTTTTCTCATTATTCATTCAACAGATCTTCGGCCACTGTGCTGTCTGCTCCCATTACCACCCATATTTTCAAAGTATGCTTTCAACCGTGATCTGGCCATTAAAGAACAGGTCTTGCAAGTTCTTAGGAATGACACGCGTCTGTGTTTTATGTGCAAAGAATCGAAGAATTGCGCAGCCTCCACAAGCCAGAGTAGAATTTCTGAAAACGTGTGCAAATGTGACAGTGTGCTCTACAAACAGTACTTTGTTGTTATAGGTGTGTTGTATTGTTATTGGCTACATACTTACTGAATGCACTTAAGTCATATTATGTTCTTATATCCAAGCTTTTTGTTGCATACTTGTTAATCACCGAGGCTTATCTTCTCCATTTAAAATGGATTTCAACAAAAAGCATCTGTGATAGTCAATGAAACTTATATGGAATTTTATTCTCCATCGAGTAAATACAGAGCTTTAATTGATGTGAAAACAAGATAAAATGAGTTCTGGATCTATTAAGATTTGGTTAAGGATGGAAACATAGCTGAGGCACATTATATTTTATCTAAGATAATACTCTCAAATTACAGGCTGTTGTTGGCTAATCACACAAAAAAAAAACCCACATAATTTTATATTGCAGTGACTAAAAGATTATCTTAAAAAATTTAAAGCTATATTTGCTCATGGACTAAGTTTTATTGTTGGTAGGTAGAAGTTTGCCCTGAAAAATATGCCCAATGAAAAGTCTTTAATGATAAGAAAGTCACATGAAAGTAATTTTCATAAAGATGCTTGTGAAAACTATTATATATTATAGAAACACAAATACCATTCCTCTGTGCTCAGTGCTTCTAGTAAATTGATATTGAGGACAGTAGATTGTTTTTAAATTGGTAAATAAGATAAAGAATAAACTCTCTATAAAGTATCATCAACTTCTGATTAAGTAGAATTCTTATTAAGGGAATTTCTCATTTAAGGATTTAGTGCAGTGGAGAATTCTAAACTCATTTATATTTAATTTTGAGATGTTTGGACTTAGACTTTTTGGGTTTTTTGTTTTGTTTTGTTTTGTTTTTACTTCATGTACGACTTTATCTGATATTTTGGAATTCTTAATCTCACCCTGGGGCACTAACCATTGGCTTGAATTTCTACACCTTCCCCACACTGTGAGACTTAACTTAATCAGAACTCTATGTGAAGAATTATGGCAAGGTGTTCTTACACCAAGATGAAACTGAAAAGAGGAATGCCTTTTTCTCTCTTTATATTTGTGTTTTTCAAGAGTGGTTCTTAATCTTTTATCCTAACAGAAACAGAACTCTAACATTTGAAATTACATGACGAAATTATATTTACTTAAACTTAAATTAAATCTATTGAATGTTATTGACTGGAAGGTGTAATTAGGATTTTACCATTAAAATTTAATTAATCTGAAGTACAGGTTACTTTTGCTTGAGAAAAACCAGAATTAACTGAGCAGTACTTTTTACAGATATACGTATAACCCATTCGCGCATAGGTGGGCGATGCTCTCACTCCAGGCCGGTTTCAGTTCTGCATATCGTCAAAAACACAGAAACTTCCCATAATGTCTGTCGTTGTCCACCTCGTCTCAAAATCTCATTTGTGTAGTTAAGAATTATTACAGAAAATCCAGTCGTGCTAATTTCCTGGGCTGCCATAGCGCCATACCGCCAACTAGGTGGCTTAGAGCGACAGAAGTTCATTCGCTCACAGTCATGGAAGCTGAAGTTCAGAATGACGGTATTGGTGGTACCGCGGCTCACTTACTGGCTCTAGGAAAGAGCTCTTTGCCTCCTCCTGCCTCCGGATGGCTCCTGGCAGCCCTTGGCATGACTGCAGACCTCCTTTCCT
Source organism: Mormoops blainvillei (assembly GCA_004026545.1). Taxonomy (NCBI): domain Eukaryota; kingdom Metazoa; phylum Chordata; class Mammalia; order Chiroptera; family Mormoopidae; genus Mormoops; species Mormoops blainvillei. The sequence continues at coordinate 5,980 of PVJD01009801.1, forward strand.
CGGAGTGTGTCTCTTAGTGTCTCCCGTTGTGAGATCATTGCTGATCTGGTCACCATCAAATCTCTTGCTCATTCTCCGTGATAGACCCCCTCTTGTTTCTACATATCTCCTGACTGTTACTCCAATCAGGGGTGAACCTACAACCTCAGGCGGGACCAGTTCTGTGAGAGGTCAACATGGACACCCGTGTGTGTGTGTGTGTGTGTGTGTGTGTGTGTGTGTGTGTTTCCAGCCTCATTCTCTCGCCTCCCTCAACATGGATCCACCAGGAGAAATGGAGGTACGCTTTTGGCTTGTAGACAATCAGGAATTAGCATGTTGTAAGATGAATGACGGATATTTTAAAACACCATTTATAATAAAAATCAGAGAGAAAAACATCAGTATTTGAAATAGGAAGCTAGGCCAGTTTTTGCGGGCAGTACTTTATGACGTTCTCGGTTTATCATACTAATCCTTGAAGCAGCGCGATAGCGAGGGACGGTCCTAGCAAACGTGGTCCCTAGAGCACGCGCACGCATGCCCACCGCTTGCTCCCTTAAGATAATTAGTAATTATTTGGATGAGTAAATGAAGCTATAAATCGGCCCTCTAAACCGAAGGAAGTCTTCATTTTAAAAGAATTCTTTGTAAGACCATAAATGTCATTTTAGTATTTTTATGATTGAATCTAACTTGATTTATATAAGTAGTGTGACTTCCCATTAATAGCCCCCCTGAAAAGCTATTTTTTTCTAAAATCTGATGAATAAATACACCCTTCCTTTTGGAAAATTTTGATACACAAACATACATGCACACACAGACAAACGGTAGAACTACTTTCAATAATATGACTTTTTATTTTAGCCCACTCCTTACCTATAATCTTTACATACCTAGATATCACCTGTAATAATTAAAATAATTCTATATTACTGCAAGAGAAAGTACTGTTACCTATAACCAAACTATTGCAATCAAAACAGTGTGAGCCAAAAAAAAAAAAGTAGCACACAGAGATTTGAATTCAGTATGTTTATCTGTATCTTTTTTATTTCCAATTTGTTATTTTAATTTTTTGAGTTTATTCTGTAACAAGGATTTCTTGAGTCTTTGTGATATACAGAGATCAGTCAATTCTGGAAATAATATTTGGAAATCTTCACTGATATTTTGTCTGCTCAGTCCTCTCCTTTCGAGTCCTTTACAAGTGCATCCACAAAGAGTTTAATTGGCTGAGATACTGTGAATCACCAGGCAAGCATCACATTTTAATGAGCTGGATAGAAAGACCTGTGGTGATTATTCTTTCGAGAATGAAAAGTTAATGACTTAACACTTTAAAATTCTTCTGAAAGTCTCCAGAATACGATCTTGTGTTATGTTATATTATTTGCAAGACAGGCTATATTTCTATAGTATGTCACAACTAGTTATTAAATAAAAGGTGCACTTGTGTGTGGAAGTGTAAGATTGTAAGTATTTTCAAAAAGATTTTGATGTAAAAGGCTCACTGAAGAAAGTACTGGCATGGTCCTTTTTGGAAAAAATTAGAAGGCATGAAAGTCTCAATGAAAACTTAAAATGCACATGGTCCTCTACTCAGCACTTAGACAAACTTAGCAGCAGTTTTGTGTTTCAACAACTACTAAATGAGTGATAGCTCATTTTGGAAGATAAATGTAATGATGATGTAATGTTCTAGTGAATCGATTTTCCAAAAGGAAATATTTTACCCACTTGCAATGGCCGTAATGGAATAGGTAAATGACTTGAAATTTTTGAATAAATACCCATTTTTTCCTCATAGCTAGAACATTTTAGAGCCCCCGAGAAATAGGTCGCAGGGCGGGTGGAACCCTGCGCTCCAGTTATCATAGAATCTTCCATCAGTGCTCTGCTGCAGCTGGGTTAGCTGGGAAGTGTTCGGCTTCTCGGACAGGTATTCTCTCAGGCAAGGTCTGATCCTAGAGAACACGAGGAGCATTTCTATTTCAACAGAGAGAGCACACAGACCCGGTATCAAAACTACTGATGCGTCTCTGCTTCGAACGTTTGCCATGGGCTGGCTATTCAATTATGGGAGCTGTTAGGAGGAAACACGCCAAGTCAAATTCCCCGCTCCTGGTCGAAGCAGCAGAAGCCCTGATGAAACATTGATAGCATGCCCTCGGCCATGCCAACTGCTTGCCCCGGACACCGGCAGCCTGGGCACAACCCGAGTGTTCGCTTGGAATGTTGGCTTTGGCTCTACGCTTCCCGTCTCTCCCTCAGACTGGAAACATTCCTCATTAGCATCGTGTCTTGTTGGTGAGCATGGTTCCTGCGGGAAACATAACATGATGTCATCCAGTGGGAAACCATCTAAAGGTTCCAAAATTTCATTAAAAAAAAGAGAGGAAGCCAGAGGGAAGGAGAGAGCTAGGTTACAGTATGACAGTGGGCTTACTCTGAAAATAGGGTTCATTGTATCCCATATGGAAAAGTATGTCATAATCAAAAGAGTGTAACTCAAAGCTGGACAAAGCAAGGTGAGCCTTGGGGCGGGGGGGAGGAGTCACCTTACCCAACAGCTGGGAACAGAGGTGCCCTGTTCCTGGCTCCTTTTAGGGAACACTCAGAGGAGATAAGCCGCTGAAATGGTAACAGTGGCACAGTCCTATGTGAGTTGGTGTGGTCGGATGGCACAGGCCAGCTTCCCCTGGGAGCAGGGTGGACATTGCTTTGGGCCAGGTGGCTCCCTGGGACTCTGAGTCCTGGTTCCTTGGATAATTAAAGCCCCCTTTGCAGAGGTCCTGGGAATGAAAGTCACACACTATGTGCATGTAACTGTTAACAAAAAAGAAAAGAAATCTACGTGGATTTGAGGAGGAAGACTTTACATGCCCTAGAGACGTGTTAATTTGCATATTGGCAAGCAGCACACGTAGATGTCCAAGTGTGAGGAGTCCTGTGGGCCTGTCCACAGAAGTGCGAACTGGGGAAGTGTGACTCGTCCTGGCGTGCACGAGGGTGACATGCAGCAGGACCCCGCTCTCCACGGCAGGAGGGGGAGAAATGCTATTTTCATCTAACATTAATGTAGGCACTGTTTATAATCTTCTTTTACACATTTTTGTAATAAACAGGTGCTTGGGGATTGGTACGTTCATTTTTTAAATTTAACTTTTATAATGAAAAATTCTGAGATGGTGATCTTTTAAAATACCTCAACATTCATTTGTTTGGGCAAATAAGGTACTTCATTGAGAACTGACAATACTTTTCCTTGGCGAGATTTTTGACCCTTTTACCTGTTAAGACATTTAATATTTCTGCCAAAAGTGCTCTTTAGAAATGGTATAGATATGAATGGAACACTCTTGATGACTACTATTTAATATTAAATGGAGAAAAATATATAAGAGGAAAAATATTACTTTGTGAGACTCATTCCTCCTATACAGAACTCTGGGAAAGTTTTTGCCATTCGTTAGTTTTTTTTAAAAAATATTTATTTTATCAATTTTATGATAAATGTTTCTTGAGTGTCTACTACATGGAAACAGTACTAAACCTAGAGACCCAGCAGTGAATAAACAGCCCTGTTACATTCCATTTCAGGATACAGACATTAAACCCCTAACTGCCAATGAAGTAACTGTAATTGCTGTCATTGTTATGAAAGAAAAGTGCAGAGTTCTATGAGGGAAAGTGGCCCGGCACTGGGAACTCTCCCATCGGGACCTTTGAACAGAGCACGTAAGGATGCACAGAGGTTATCTGAGCACCATGGGGAAGGGAGGAGAGCGGGGCTGTCTGGGCAGAGGGAAGGGCATGTGCCAGGCTCAGGTTGGGAGGCATCGACTCTCCTATGAAAGCCAACGAAGGGCTGTGCAGGCAGAGAGCAGGACACAGACCGGGGACGGCCATGAGGATGGTGCCGGGCTTGGTAAACCATACCAAGAATTCTGGTCTTTTTTGTTTTGTGTGAAGAGAAACCATTGAAGGCTTTTAAACATAAGCAATTGATTTAAAGCTGGAAAATATCGTAGGTTCAAATGGTGCAATTTCACATCTTAAACAATGGAGGCCCCAGGGAGGGAAGGGTTTTTCCCAAGTTTCCAGTGCAAGTTAGTATTGAAATGGAAAATATCTTTTCTAAACTCCTCCCAATGTTTTCAGTGATGACATACAGTGGTAGGTTAGAGGCCCCAGTCGTCTGTCCTGCACAGACACGTGGCTGGGGGGAGAGGACTGGCAACAGGCAGCGCTGCATTTTTGGGGACAATCATAATGATTGATGGGATATTGTTTGGTCAAACGTGATGATGACATTAAATAATATTTTGTATTAAACTTCATACATGTCACTAATTAAAATTCATTTGTAAAAAGGTTCCATATTTGGCCAGCTCCTTATTTCCCCACATCCATCAGCCTACTCATTCCCAGATATTATTTAATTTTAACAAATAAAAACCCTGTAGTTGATTCCCATGGCTTTATGCATGTCATGGTTTAAGAAATGTTGTAGTCTGCAGAAGAGACAATGGTGTTTCTTAGTTGAGAGTCCTGATTCCTTCAATCATACGGGTTGAAAATGTGGCCCCGTATATCCTGCACTAGGGACAAAATTACTCAGCTTCCATGTTCTTCAGGGGTGTGTGTGTATGAGGCCGGTCCAGAAAAAGTCCAGCTGTTGTTAATATAATGAGAATGGTTTGTGCAACATCAGTGTGACCTGGCAGCCAAGGAGAGTGGACTGGAATGTGTATGTGTGAACAAAGAGGACTTCACTGTACTAGTCAGTGCGGGTGGTAGATGCCACTGAGTGAGCATGTGTACTGTGTGGCTGTTGCATTCAAAATAACTAAGTGTGCAGAGCAATGAATCTGTATCAAATTTTGTGTTAAGCTTAAACATTCCTCGAAGAAAATTATTTGGATGATTCAGAAGGCCACAGCTATGGGCAACTGGTGATTGGCAGCTTCATCATGACAACACACACACTCACACATCATGTCTTGTGCATAGTTTTTAGGCTAAACATCAAGTCACCCAGGTGGCTCAGCCCCACTACAGCCCAAATTTGGTGCCCTGTGATTTCTGACTTTTCCCAAAACTAAAATCACCTTTGAAATGGAAGAAATTTCAGACTACTGATGAGATACAGGAAAATACAACAGGGCAGCTGATGGCAACTGGGAGGACTATGTGAGGTCCCAAGGTGCCTACCTTGAAGGGGACTGAGGCATCCTTGTCCTATCTACAATGTTTCTTATATCTTGTATCTTCTTCAATAAATGTGTCTATTTTTCATATTATATGGTTGGATACCTTCTGGACAGGGTAGATAGATTGATAGATAGATAGATAGATAGATGATAGATAGATAGATAGATAGATAGATAGATAAATAGATAGATAGACAGATGCTTAGAGAACTCTGTCAAGATTAAAAATAAAGATAAAGAGCTCTTTCAGGATAAAGATAATTAAAGTATAGTAATTAATAAGATTACTTAGGTTATTTGGTTATTTCCTAGGATATAGTAAGCACATAATAAACATTAACAAGTATAGGTATTATTAAAAGAAAAGACAAACTTTAAAGAATTAGTTATATAGACAGAGATCAACAGCTACGACAGACCAAGTCCCATAAACTCTTTATCAATATTGAATCTGCCACCTGACCTGAACAGTGAGGAGTAGACTGAATTTCTCACTATGTAAGTAGACTGAACCTATCATTTTACCTGGAAACTGAGATATAGTCTGGATCCCTTATTATAAAGGGAGAAAACTCTTCCATTTAGCTCAAATGGTTGGAATGTGCCACAAGTAATATCAATTTATGAAGCAAAGATACAATGTCCAGACCTTAACTTACCCTCATCCCATAACACCCATATCTACTCACAAACAAGGGTTTTACCAAATAAAAATGGCTGATCTTTATTTCCATTCCCGTGAGTAAAATACTAATGAAATATCAGCTTGAGTAATGACAGCTGATGTGACACCCAACACAACTGTAGAAATTTCTCTGTCCTTTAAATCCGGCTATTGAGGACATTGGAAAATAGAAAGAAAAAGATCATAGATAAAATTTTTACCTTTCTTGCTAAAGCAAATTTTGAGTAATAGCGTTACCAGTCCAGGCAAAATACTTAGACCAGGGCTGTCCAACCCACAGCTGGTGGGGTGCGTGCAGCCCAAGATGGCTATGAATGAGGCCCAACACAAAATCATAAATTTACTTAAAACATACTTAGCTTTATTACTAAGTTTTATACTAAGTTTTATTACTTGGATATGTGCTTTTTCTATATTAGTGATCACAAATTTGGGACCTGCTCGATGAGTTTAAAAGATTATCGAAGGAGCGGCTGCATAATTAGGGTTATTATATGAGGACTTTTTTTGCTTATCCGTGGTGGCAGATATCATGAAAATTACTCATGGACCTCTTTTTTTGCTTATCAGTTTTTGTTAATGTTTGTGTATTTAATGTGTGGCCCAGAGACACCAAAATGTTGGACACCCCTGACTTAGACCATCGCAACACCTGTTTTGCAGGCCTGCCCATCCCTCTGGGTCATAAGGGGCATCTGCTTGACCCTTTATGTTGTACTCAGCTCTGCAAGGAGGACGTCCTGGCAGTTGTGGACACGCCTCATCCCTGCATGCGTATTGTTTCGGAACTGATGGATAAGGGGAACATTTGCCAGTAGAATACCGAAGAACATTGCCCCTCCTCATCTTCCATGTCTTCTCTGACCTCAGCTTCTGAAACTAACGTAAAGTCTAATAGAGAAATGGGATACTTTAGGCCACCTTTACAATATAATTAAAACAAAACAAAACAAAACACGACCTTAATCTATGAGGCATTACTGCTTTAGCTGATCTTTCCTACATTTTCCTCAAAAACTCACTTGAATCCAACACTTCCAAGTGTCTGCTCCCCAAGACATTTAGAGGTCTTCCGTACTTAAAATTTGCACCGTGCCCCGCCCTTCTGTCTATTGTACAATTCCTCGTCTGTTTTGATACCAGGTTACCCTCTATCGAAAACATTCCCAACTGCCACGTCCCAAATAATGTCTCCGGCCACTGAATTCTGGAAGTAGTATCTCTCTACTTTTCTCAGTTAAATTATGCCACTAAATTAACATTTCATGGGTGGGGCATGTTTATTCCCTAAAAGTCAAACCATATTTCCCTATCAGCCAGGATTCTGAATTATACTTCTTTGCATTCATAGGGTTATCCAGCAGAGACTAATTTGCTATGAAGATTATAGATTTAAAGATTACAATTATCTTATAAATATCTAATTGATTAATGGTAAATCCACAGGGTTGCTTATTTGCTGTGTTTTATCATTCAGTACCTGTATATCACATCTACATGAACTGGAAAGAAAGTGGAAAAAATGTTTTTGTATTTACATATCATTCAGCCATGTGAAGAGAAAACTATTCTTATAAATTCCCAAAACAGAGTTTTTCACATTTTTCATATTTAAAGTGCATGAAGTCAGTAAATTCACAAGTGAACCCAGAGCTTGTTCTTTTGAGAGCAGAACCTCAAAGTTTATTCTACCAAATCATACTGCATATGCAAATGTTGTTTGAATGCAATTTAGCTGCATGCTAAGCAGTGCCAAAATCTCAGGGGTCAGAGATCTGACAATGTTTGCTGCATGAAAATCATAGAGGCAAATGTTTGATGTACAGATGTGTGTTCTGAAATAGGTCACGGTTGGGTGGACTCCTCTATTTTACTCAATCCCTTATTTGGAATTGTTTACCAGGATTTGTTTTAGAATGTGTGACTTTGGTTTCAGTTCTATAATGAATTCAAAATGGTGTTTTAGAGTCAATATTTGCCCAAAATATAGCATATGTTTACTGTGCAGCTACTAGGGGATTTATAGACATCTCCATGAACACCAGAATAAAAGACATTAACATTTTTTTCTCACTCTTTCTCATGCTTTCTGATTAGGCATGATTTTGAACTCTAAAAGACCTGTCCCCTGTCAAAAATTTCTCTGGAGTTATATTATTTTTGATTCTCCAGCTGAGGAACTTAGTTATATTAACCTTCTCACACTTATGTTTTTGGATTATTATCCATATAATTTTTAACTTGTGTATGTACTTTCACTAACAAATTTCCTACTTGTAAAATGAATCCACCAATATAGCTCGACAATACACCATTGTGGTTAGGCATACATTTTGACATTTAATATTAAATACTGAATATAATAACAATAAAATATAATAGGTACTTTAAATTTATTCTAAAAGAAAATCAGCTAGAAAGTCAGTAACACTAGAAATTTCCGATATTTTTAGTATTCAGATCACTGATTGTTTTATTTATTTGTTCAGGAAGCACTCACTGAGCCCCTCTGGGAGTAGAAATATCACGAATAAGGTAGATTTGGTCCTGCTCTGGGGAATGTGCAGGTAGAAACTGAACCAAGTTTTCAAAGATGAACGTGGTGCATAATGTCCAATATTTGCCTTCATAAAGAAATCTGTATGAAAGAATCACCTGTGAGGGGAACTTCTCTTTATTTAATTTTAAATTATAAACTTGTTTCCTAAAGCACCTTCGTACCAAGCATTTCCCCAGAAGTTCATCTTGACAGCAGCGTTCAGAAAGCTTACATGCGTTCCTATGACCCTTGAGGCATCAAATAAAATGTCAGGCATTCCTGAACACTGAGCACTGATTTATCAATATATTTGCATGTATAATTTAATAGACCCTGAGACTGATTATGAAAATATCAAAAAAGTACTTAATTCAAAATATTTTCTATTTTTCTTTTTCTTAATTATATTTGATTGATGATGCTGTTACAGTTGTCCCAGTTTTTCCCCTTTTATCCCCTCTGCCCAGTACACCTCTCCCCTCCCCTCCAGCAATACCCCCCTTAGTTCATGTCCATGGGTCATGTATGTAAGCCCTTTGGCTCCTCCATTACCTATACTGTTCTTAACATCTCCCTGTGTATTGTGTACCTACCAATTATGCGTCTAAATCCCTATAACTTTTCCCACATGCTTTCTCTTCTTCTTCCCAGCTGATACCCTCCAAATGATCTCCATATCTGTAATTCTATTCCTGTTTTGTTTGCTTAGTTCATTTTTGTTTTTTAGATTGTGTAGTTGATAGTTGTGAGATTGTTGTCATTTTAATGTTCATAGTTTTGAGCTTCTCTTCCTAAATAAGATGCTTTAACATTTCATATAATAAGGGCTTGGTGATGATGAACTCCTTCAGCTTTACTTGTCTGGGAAGCACTTTATCTGCCCTTCCATTCTAAATCATAGCTCTGCTGGATAGAGTAACCTAGGCTGTAGTTCCTTGCTTTTCATCACTTTGTATAAAGCAAAAACAATACTATTTTAATTGATCAAATTGAATTATGAAATAATCCCATTCTTCCAAGAAACTCAACCATATGTAACATGTATGATGATTTATGTTAAAACTTTGAATTGGTTTCATTGATTAGAATTTTTACAGTAAAGTCAGGTTATTTAAATACCTGTAAACATGCATTTTAATTTACAGAACAAATGTATTCTATCATAACTACTCACATTTGCATAAACTTTATTTTTATTCATTCTCTATATTCTGAATTTTCAGACTAAGGGAGCAGACAGGTGATCAAGACAATATTTATAAATATAAATCAGACTAAGCTGAATTTTGACTTTAGCCCTATATTCATAAAATTAGAAAAGAAGATACATTTTTCTATATGTGGCTGTTGGTTATCCTTCATATATAAAATTATTAATTGGAGCCATTATATCTGAAACAATTACTAGCACATACTGTGAGACAATGCACAGATTAGAGGAAACTATACCCCAGCCAGTGTATACATGCTGTATGATTGTTTCTCTGCACATAAAATGTAATTCTTCTAAGAGTATGTGCTTGTTTGTAGTTTATTATTTAAACAGTCATTGATGATTCTGTTAAGTTGGCTTTTTGGGGGTGCAATAGAGGTCACCCTTTTTAGCGGCACAGGTCAGGGACTTCGAATAATGACCGCCACTCTGCGGTCAGCCCCCAACCCCGGTGACACAGGTATGTTCTCCGTCCCTATTGTGTTTCCCTTTCCAAAACTGCATTGTTATTTTGAATTTTTTTTTTTTTTTAGTTTTCAGGCACAGGATACATGATTATTTATATTTATGAATTTTTATTTCAAAGAAAAAAGCGTACGTTCCTACCGAGTTCAGTTTAATAATTTTTATACAGTATTGCTTCTCCAGGGACTTGGAAAAAGAACAGCTGACATCTTCAAATCCTTTTCTTTTCCCCCTCATTCAATGATTGTTGATTTTTTCATTTGTTTTAATTTTGTCCTTGCTTGTTTTACACAAAGTGTCCGTTGGTTGTTTTATGCTTTCTTAACATACTCTACAATATTAGTAAACAAAAGTTTTTAATCCTGATACAAATCTACTGAAATATGAACTGAAATTGTCTCTGGACATCAGACACACTGTGAAAGAAATCCAGGATCCAAAGTATATACTTAATGTTATGAATTCTGTAAATTCCATGGGACAAGCAGGTTTACTGATTTTTCTACATATATTTAGACAAATAATTGGAAAACCAGACATCACCCACAAATCTTAATCAGGCATTTACAACACTCGTTCCCAATATTTTGGCATTTCAGTCACAATATCTGTATAGTTTGGCAGTTATAAATGAATTGATAGACACAAATCAATATTACATAAGCGAAACCGTTTATAATACAGTACCCCTCCAGCATGCATATATAAAGCTGTCAACAGCTGTGACACCATTTGTTCAGTAGCTCTGAGTGACTGAGGAGAAAGTTGACTTTTACCATCAAGAGGGGAAAGGTCTGGCCAAATCCAGGAGCCCGCTGGTCTTGAAGTGCCCCTTGTCTTCCTTTGTCCTACTCACTAAGTGTGCCATGATCACACACACATTGTTAACACTATACTCAGCACTAGTCCACATGCCTTTCACATAACTTCTACCGTTTGCCAGTGGTAGGTCGGCTGGTGCTGTGGTAAAACCATTCAAGCTGCCATGACCAGCATTTAGACCCAAGTCTTCAAATTCTTTTCAATCGCTTATGGTCCTTGAATACCTACCCACAGACGGTCTGATCCAGGAGAAACATCCAGTTCCAAAGGAAATCCTTGTCGAAAGACATATTTATTCATTTAAATCAATTATTAATTGAACATGGACCAAGCACAGAGCTAGGACAGGGAACGGACTCTCATTTAGGCTGCATTTCAGTGTAGAAAACTGAGCAGAAAGAGTAAAATAAAATAATGAGTCATTAATAAATAATATATTTACATATTATAGTTAGTGTTATAGTAAAAATCAAATATGTAATGAGAGTAATTGGAAGGGACTTCCCCTAAGAAGGCGACATTCTACTGAAAGACCGGAAATGGAGCGATACAGGCAGAATTGAGTGAGGAAGGATGACTAGGATAGAACTGCATCTCTTGGCAACCCCTTGAGCATTTCCAGCAGGAGGAAACAGTCGACTGAATGGAGTCTTGCTGAAAGATTGAATATGATCACGGTAGAAAAACTCCCATCAGAATGGACAAAATGGAGTCCTGAGTATTGCTACCACTGGTGGGCAGACAAGGAAGAAAAGTCCCTAAAATGTGTGTTGAAGAATAATCTATTTGTTGGGGTGAGTGTGTATGTGTGTGTGTGAGTGGACTAGAAAAGGAGAACCCAGAGAGCTTTTTGTGAGAAGCTTTCTAGTAAGGTTAGCGGGGAGATGTGAAGAAGTAGCCTGGCTAGAGATGGGATACATCAGAGCTCACTTCGAGGCTGGTTCGAATCACTCAGGAGATGGGGGGCTTAGTGGCGAAGGGAGAGATGAGCAGATACAGGGCTCTCAAAAAGTCTAGCAGGGACTTTGCTTGGATTTTTATGGGAGTGAAGTAGATGGCATTAATATAATCAGTAAAATGATTTTACTTTATGGATATGTGTCTTAAATAGAAAAGGTTTTTTGTGTGTGTGTTTCTTTTAAGTGTAGATGAAAGCCCAGAGGTTTGGGAGAAAACTGTGTGGATTTGAATTCTAAATCTCCCACCTTTATCTATATAGGCTTGGACTTCCACTAAGCTGTTTATTGAGTTGCAGGAATGCGTGCAAATTAAGTGGCACATTATAGAGGTTGGACAAACTGCCAGTGTCCTCCAGTTAGCGTGGGATGAGTGGTGGCACAGTCATATTTTCTGGGTTTAATACTCTGTTCACACATTTTCTTAATTAATTTGGCGTGGTCATATAGGAATATTAATAGAACCTTGAAAACACTGCAAAATTCAAAGGTGGAATGATTTATGAACATGTTTTGGATTCTTTGAGGGAAGCAAAGATTTCACTTGCCCTATTATCAAGTGAAGTCTTAAGTTGGTGCCATCTGTCAAGTTTCTTAAGTGACAGTTTAAAATATGCAACAAGGTCCCGTATTCCATGTGCCTAAAAATTTATGACCACATCAATTGGCAGCTATGAAAAATCAGCAAAAGCCTCAGCACTTTGATTAAGTGCACCTTGGGTCCAGCCACTGCTCTCTGAAGTAGGAAAATGGATGGATTGTACAAGGCTATATTTATATGGGTTTGCTGTGGATAACAGGTAGCTCTTTATATCTAAATTATTTTCTCTTCATTTCAGTAACCTTTTGGGATACTTAAAGGCATTATCTTAGCAACAGATTTTTTTTTAGAGGCACATTTGTGATACAGCTTTTAGCGGTTTAACATTATAATATTCTGACATTCTAGATAATGCTTGATTATCCTTTTGTATTATTGGTGTGACATTGGTTAATAAAATTTTATAGGCTTCAAGTCTATAATCCTATAATACATCATCTGTATATCACATTGTTTGCCCACCACCCAAAGTCAAATCGCCATAGACTTGACCACTTGTATTTGCTGCTAATTATATTCATATCTGTGTTTATGTGTTGCCATTCTGTTTGCATCCCTATGTTTTTTCTATTTTGTCAGAATAAACAAAGAATCTGTTCTTTTGTTCATGATTAAGTGTTACATGAGTGAACTTGACTTTTATTTGTGAAATGGTAAAAATATGGTACTCATCATTTCCAAATATAGCAGATCTATATGAAGAAGCTGGACTAGTGCTTCTCAGATCTTTCAAGTATATTTTTATGGTGTACATTTTTATTTTCAGGGAGGTCAACTTTTAGACTTCAAGGACAGTCATATTTCCATAAACAATTGTTGAAATGATATGTTTACCCACTTACCTGTCTACCTACCTACCTGTTATCACTTGGATGAGTGAGGTGACCACATCCCATCACTATGATGCCCATCCAGGCTCAGAGCCGGAAGGGGCTTCAAAGACCAGGAATTTACCTCCTTCATTTAAAAGGTGGACGCTGAGGCTCCCAGCTGTGTAACTAGTGAGTGACAGTCCCGGGACCGGAGTTCTAGTGCCCAGACTTGTGGTTAAAGAGCTCTTTCTCTACCACAGATGACTTTCAAATGCTATGATTACATTAAAAATTAAGTGGACATTTAGGGTTTTTTGTTTGTTTGTTTTGTTCGTTTGTTTGCTTTGAGTCATGCATCTAAGTTCGCTACGCATCTTCACTCACAGAGAATGGTTTCCATCTCTGAATCTCATCTTATCATGAAAAGGAGAATCACTTTGCTCTAAGTCTGGATAATACAGAACACCTTGACAATGTGACTGATGAAGCTATTAGGAAAATAACGTCTTTATCAATGTGTGAGCTTAAGCATGCTGAATAAAAGCCAAACCATTAATAATATATTTCTTTATAATTATATTTCAAATATTCCCTTGGTAAGCATGCACCCAAATAAATGACAAAACCAGTTAAGCATGAGGAAGAAGCTAAATCTCTGATAATATATACTCATCTTTAAAAAAGATTTTGTTTATTTATTTATTTTTAAAGGTTTCAGTTTTTATTTATTTTTAGAGAGAGGGGAAGGGAGGGAGAAAGAGAGGGAGAGAAACATCAATGTGTGGTTGCCTCTTGTGCGCCCCCTCACTGGGGACCTGGCCCGCAACCCAGGCATGTGCCCTGCCTGGGAATCGAACCGGCGACCCTTTGGTTCTCAGGCCGGCACTCAATCCACTGAGCCACACCAGCCAGGGCTGATAATATATATTCTTTAAAAAAGAAAATATATACTTTTAGAAATAAAATTATAGCCTGCTATACCTGTTATTTAAGTAAATAGTTGCCTATAGCAGATGCCATATAAAGATAAAATTATAGCTTAAAATGCTGATTTCTTTTTTGTATAACTAATGTTCTGATGCATCAGCAACAGTAAAATGGTCACTAAATAGACAATTTAATGAATTTCAAATTAATCTATGTTGTTAACACTGAAATTTACACTGTTTATAATTTTAAGCTGAAATTTTGGATGAGCATATTTTCATTAAAATAATTAGGTTCTAAAATAAGTGCTCAAAGAAATATACATCTATTCATGATACACAATGCTAGCAAAAGTGAAACTACATGAAATAAAATAATAATTCCAAATAAGAAAGAGCTAACATAGAATACTACAGAAAACTTTAACCCATTAAAAACTTATCTTAATTTTAATTTCATACATAGAAATGTACCCTATTTTTTAGCACAAAATGGTGTTCTGTGTTCAACTTTGTTGATCATGGGGGAAGAGAAGAGAAAGAAAGTTTGAACAACATCATTGATAAAAGAATGCAAAGTATTATAGATATTTTCACTTCTTAAGAAAATAGGTTTTTAAAAATTCCTTTAGATTTATATAAGTAGAAAATGTTATTCATCTATTTTTAGATCTTTAAGAAAGTTCAGCATAACAAATTTTTAAATATTTGTTTCAGTTCCCAGAGAAAATGACAATCATGGCACTGCATTTTAAATATATTGAAATTTATAATTTTCACTTAATTTGAGCAAACATTATAGTTTCACTGTATTTCTTTTTTTTTTAATTGAAAATTTCTCAAGATAGAAGTAGATCCACACATAGTGGAAGACATAATACGGAGAAATCCCCTGTACCCTTCGTCTGGTTTCCCCAAACCCTGGTGTTTTAAAACAATACCATCATACCACAGCGTGACAACCAGGACGCTGATATTGATACAATCCACCAAACTTGCTTAGATTACTTGCAGTGTCCTTTTACTCATCCGTGTGTGAGTGTATGTTCAGTGCAATTTTGTTACATGTATCTGTCTCTCTAGTCACCACGGCAGTTGAAATAATGGCCACACCATCACCACAAAGACTTGTCACTCTGCCCTGTTATGTCCACATGCAGCTCCCTCAGGAGTCCACCGTCACCCCCAGCCGTGACTCCTAGCAACTGCTAATCTGTCCTTCATACCTAAAGATGTTCGTTATGCAACGTATCAGGATTTTTTCTTTTACACAGAATGGTTCCTCAGAGATTCATCCAAACTGTGTGTCGATACCGTGCTCCTTTTCATGGCTGTGCAGTGGCCCATGGTATGGATGTAACACGATTTGTGTCACCAGCAACCTTTTGAGAGACATCTTGGTTAATTCCGGGTTTTGTCTGTTATAATAAAGATGCTATAAACATTCTTGAGAATGTTTTTGAGTGAAAATAAGATTTCATTTCTCTGGGGTAAATGCACAAGAGTGAAATTTCTCAATCATAATGCAATTTTAACCCTGCCAAGCTGTTTGCCCGAGTGTTCTATTATTTTATATTACCCACCAATGGCGTGCAAGTGACTGGGATTTTCCCATTTGCCAGCATGTGGTGTTATTACTATTTTTTTCTTTTAGCCATTCTGATAGGTATATGATAACTTATCGTGGCTTTAATTTTCATTTCCTTAGCTAATGATATCTAACATCTTTTATTGGGTTTATTTGCTGTCTCTATATCCTCTTTAGTGAACTGTCACTTCAGGGTTTTTGGTTTTTTTTAGTTTTAAAATTTTTATTTTATGTTACGATTGATGTGAAATTCACATAACATGTAATTAACCATTTTGAAGTGCACAAGTTATAGCATTTAGTACATTCCATTATTGTGCAATCACCATTTCTGTCTAGTTCAAAAACACTTCTATCACTCCAAGTAGCAATTCTTCCTCATTAAAGTTATTCCTCACTTTTACTGTTTAATGGGATTTTAATTTGGCATTTATAATTGGAGTTTTTCGCTGCTGAGTGTGAGAATTATTCGTCAGATATTTGTATGGCCAGTATTTTCTCCCCGTCTATGGTTTCATCGTCCTTCCTCTTCACAGAGTCTTTCACGGGTTAAAATTTGGGGGCCTAATTTACTTATTTCGCCTCTCAAGGATCACACTTTTTGTGTCAAATCTAAGTCTCTGTGTCTCTGGTTAACCCCTCAGGGCCCCATTTCATGAACTATGTCCTGCAGCTTTGGTGCTGCCTGTGGCCGCCTGGCACGGGACGCGACGCCATCACTCCACAGGCTGACTGTTCCTTAGTGGTTCGGCTGCTCTGCTTCCGCACTGTGTTGCATTGTAATTACATTTTTGCTTCATGAAGATTTTTTTTTAGAGTGATCACATTTTTAAATTTAACTTCTAATCTATCGTGTGCTGACTCAGTAGCAGAATGGAGTGTGGCATTGGAGATGACCCTGCCCCATTAGCTTGGCCTTAAATGCATTCGAGTAATATTTTTATTAAGTACCAGCGATGAGTTCGGTCACTGTTCCAGGCCCTGAATTAAACAAATCCCTTCGTCACGGAGGATTACTTTTCAGAGGAGAAAGATGAAACAATAAACCAATGAATTGAAATAAGTGCTGTGAAGTAAAAATGGAAGAGAAGGTAGGGGGTGAGGGTGGGGTACTATTTTTTGTGTGGTGGGAGGAGAGAACCCTGGAGTAGCAGGATGCTCAATTAAAAGTACGGCTGATGTGAGCAGCAGACCAGGAATGTCTGCAAAAAGGTATGTGAGGAAGAGAAAACAGCAAATGCACAGGCCCTCTGCAGGCAACAGCAAGGAGGTGGTCCCTTCATCATTCTACGTACCTCATTTCTGTTAGTGTTGCTTAGTTTGACGCTAATGGCATTTTTCTGAAAATTTCATTCAAAACTGGGCCGTTCACTAAACTCCTTGAGATATGGCATGGTCTGTCCTTTTCAGTGATTCTCTTACGCCTACACGAAGTGTTTTTGAATCCCAGACCTAGATTACTCTTCCCTCTGTTATCGCATCCATCCCTGCAGCAGGTCAAAACCTTCTGGGATTCTATTCGGATCATTTCTTTATTTTATGTCTGCACATTACACAAGTTATGGTATATATTTGGTGAGATGCATGTTAGCTATCCTACAAAGTATCACATATTTTAAGCATTTTGCAATATACATCTCGATACATGGTAATGATGTTTGTAAAGAAGTAATGACAAATCTATTGATTATTTCCTTATCAAATTCAGCTACGTGTATTTTTTAATTGTATTTTTAATTGATCTCAGATTTGTATTTTTTAATTGATCTCAGATTTGATTAAGCGTTTTTTTTAGTCTACTTTCAGGTTTGCCTGATTTAATGGACTTTAATTTGAAAAGAGTGTATTTATATCCTAGTTGTAACACGGCACACTGGTGAGGAACATGGGTCTGGGAAGCTGCCAGGGTGTGAAGGTGCCACTTGCCAGGCTGAGAGCACATGGTGCCTCTGTCTGCCAGATGCAGTCAATCACAGTGCCAGCCTGGCAGGGTTGTTAAGAAGAGAAGATGAACGATTGATGGTAAAGCCCTTAAAAAGTCATGACACAGCAAGTAAAAAAAAAAAAAAGTTTGCTAAATTCTATAAATATTCAGTATTTAATCCAGTGTTATAAGCAATAGGGCTTTATATTAGATTTAGTAAGTCTAAACTATTTGGAAATACAAAGTTATCATGTTTTGACCTTTACTGTATGTCTTTTTGTTCTATGTATAGTGTTAAATTTTAAAATATGGCACAAATTATCATTGATAGCCCAGGTTATTGAAATAAACAATGGAAGTAGTTTATGAGATGATTTCCGTTGGCTTCCCTTTTCTATAACATGATCAAAGAACTACGGAAGTGTTTGTAGAGTGAACCCAAATGACTTAGTTCATTAATGTATTTATTATGATGGATTATCTTATAGTGTATAAGGAACATCTTTGAATCTGTCCCCTATAAATATTGACCCTTTCAGTAACGTCATGCACAGTGATGAATATATCCAAAGTGGCACCTTAAATGAAGTATTTGAACATAAATTAAATAATTTTCACTTCTCTTTTCTTAGGACATGGATCAGTGACAATAACATCAAAAGGCAGAGCTACCTGTGAGAAAGAAGGATGCAGTGTAGTTTTCTGTAGTGAAGCTATAAGCTGGGCATTACCAGGGTTAGAACCCTGGCTAGTGGGCAGCCACGCCCTCCTTCGTCTCCCAGGTTAAGTCCCTCCGAAGTTGTAACGAAGGGGTCGGTCCCCTGGATTTCGTAAGGTTCCTTCCAACTCAGAATAGAAAACATCCATGAGAGAATGAGATTTGCCAAACCAATTTAATTAGGTTGTAAAATAACAGTAAACTATTCCATGCCACAAATTTTGAATATGAACCAAATAATTTTATAACTTTAATGAGTAGTACTAAAAAGTCGTAAATTCTTTAATGAGCACATAAATTTTATGGTAGCAACTATTTTCTAAAATTAATTCCAGAGCAAAGGGTTATATTAGGTTATAAGAAAAAACATAGATCTTACCATCTGGTATTTAGAGCTTAGCCCTAGACAGTTAATTTTTTTAATAGACTATTTTTTAGAGCAGTTTTACATTCACAGCAAAATTTGGCAGAAGGTACGGGGATTTCCCATATATTTCCCTTCCCCACACACGCAGAGCCTCTTCCATTTCAACATCATTCCCCACAATGGTAGATTTTTTTTTCTAATGATGAACCTATATCAACACACCATAATCACCTAAAGTCCATAATGTACTGTAGAGTTCACTCTCGGTGTTATACATTCTGTGGGCTTGGAAGAATGTATAATGACATATATCCATCATAATAATATCATACATAGTGTCTTTATTGCCCCCAAAACTCTCTGTACTCTGCCTGTTCATCTCTCCCACCTCCCACCTCCGGCAACCTCTGACCTTTCTATTATCTTTATAGTTCTAGCTTTTCCAGGATGTCGTAAAGTTGGCATCTTACAGTACGTAGTCTTTTCAGCGTGGCTTTTTGCACCCAGCAGAATGCCTTCAGTTTTCTCCATGCCCGTACATGGCTCGATCGCTTATTCCTTTTTAGCACCTGGTAATTTTCCATCGTCTGGGTGGACCACAGTTTATTCATCCATTCACCTGCTGAAGGGTTTCCTAGTTGCTTCCAAGCTTTGGCAATTATGAAATGAGCAGCTATAAATGTCACGGGCAGGTTTTTGTGTAGATAGAGTGTTCCTGTTCCTTTGGTAAATACCAAGGGATAGCATTGCTGGATTGTGTGGCAAGCACATGCTTAGCTTTGCGAGAAACAACCGGACTGTCGGCCGGAGTTGCTGGATCACTTTGCACTCCTGCCAGCGACGAATGGGAGCTCCTGTTGCTTTATGTCCTTACCAGCGTGCAAGCTTTTGGCCATTCGAATAGCTGTGTGTTGTATTTTATTTTTGTTTTAATTCGCACTTCCCTGAAGAATAAAATGCTTAATGCAGTTGCTTATGGGAAAATTAAGGAATCTGTGAAAACAAAAATGTGTAATATAATTTACGGGGATTTTGATAAATCCTGACTAAAAAGGAACACAGATGATGCGCACTCATAAAATATTTTATTGAATAGAGAGTTTTTTGTTTCATGCTTGTTCTTTACAAATTCACGTGCATGTGAATGGCTTGTCAAGTCTTTCTAGCCTGGAAACTGAAACTTGTTCTTTCTTCAGGCTAAAAGAAAAGCTCCTTCAATCATTGCCCAGAGTCATTTACTTCTGCTCGGTTCTCTGGAGTATCCCTTTCTTGTAGTCATCATTTTCAATAAGTCCATTTCCTAGATACAAAGAATTAGATGTAGCTAGGAGGTTGTCTTATTTGTGGATATGATTGCATTATCTAGTTCAAGTTAAACATTTGGCAATGTGGGCTTAACTGTTAGACATATGGACACATTGTTTTATTTTGTTTTGTTTTAAGTCGCTACCTGTATACAAAATGTAGGTGAGTTTGTCTGAAATTATTTAAAGGAACAAGCTTGGATAAGAAGAGAATTTTTAGTCAACTAGATATTTCTGGATTTAAAAACAAAAAAAGGAGAAACTTACCACTAAAGAAAGGACTGACTACTCTCTGTAGTTGTTCAAAAAAACCAGACGGAAAGATGTAAGGAGAGGCAAGCCTGTTTGAAAAGATGAGGGTTAGTCAGAATTTCCAAGTGATGGCTGGTCTTCACAGTCAGCCTTGCATCTCATGAGGCCCAAAACTCCGGCAGCCTCTCCTGTGTTAGTGAGGCCATTACTTTAGCAGTGGTGGTTTGGGGCCGTGCGGGGCTATGCCGCTTAGCGCCGTACGACCTCTCAGCTTGCATCTGAGAAACAGGTCGACAATATCTAATTCCTTCATGATACGGCCTCTGTAGGGAAGCTCCTATCACATGTAGCATGGTCGTTTCTGTTCTAGCGTAGAATTGTTTTACAGCATTCAGCTATTCTTCAGGAATCTTTTAGTGTTGTATATGTATATATAAGTCAAACCAGAGCATATCGTTTTTTGAAACAATGAATAGTTCTTGAAGCCTAAACAGTGATTAGGGTTTTGATTGGATAGAGCGTTGCTCCTGATTGCTGCTGGAACAGTTTCCATAACTTTGGTTTCTCAAGACAACACACATCGCTTTATACTTTGGGGGGTGAAAAATCAGAAATGAGGCTCACTGGGCTAAAAACAACTTTCTGTGTCCCTCCTAGAGACTGTGAGGGAGAATCCGAGTCCTCGTCATTTCCAGCTTTTCGAGGCTACCCACCTTTCTGGGCACCTGGCCCCTTTCCGTCTTCAAAAACCGCATTGGCTGGTCAAGCCTTTCTCACATCACTGCAAGTTGGTACTGCTTCTCCTGCCCTCTTTGTCTTTCAAGGACTCTTGTGATTACATTGGTCCCATTCAGATAATCCAGGGTAATCCCAGGCCTTAATTCCCGCTGCAACCTTCATTCCCCTTTGCCATGCATTGCGACCTATCACAGGTTCTAGGACGTAGCATGCAGACATATTTGGGAGTCTATTATTCTGGCTACAACAGATGTCTTATTTGGGGATCTCCATTGAAAAAGAAAGGGCATAAGTCCTATCATGGTGGTTTATATAATAAATATTCCTATTTTATTTTATTTTTCAGTTACGGTTGACATTCATTATTGTTTCATACTAGGTACAGGTGCATAGCACAGTGGTTATATAAAGGTGTTTATATTTCTCACCTATCGTAAAGTCCGGAGATGGCAGATTGGCCAAGCATTTCACCATGCATTGGTACCAACCTCCCAGCTTCCTGTTTCTTTACCCTGCTCTCCTGGAACCATGTGACCCTCACATCCTTCCAGTATGTTCACATTCTCAACGGGCAAAACAGTTAAGGGGAAAGGACAAATAAATATGGCTTTACATGTTTTCTAGGGCCCTACTTACTGCTGCTTACACTTTATTGGCTACAGCCATGTCATAGGGTAGACTTCTTGCTGCAAAGTATCCTGGGAAGGTTACTTCTTTAATGTGGGCACATTGTCACCCAGACCAAAAATCAGCCCTCTATCAGGGAAAAAGGTGGAGATAATTAGGAATATTTGCTTCTTCACTTACAGATACATGATAGCAAAACCTCATTCAGGGCCATGGGAAAACACATTATCTATAATAAAGTATGCCTATAAAATAGCTCAAACAGTAAAGAAATACCAAGAAACTCTATTTTAACTTTGTTTACTAAATGTATTGAACATAAAGTTTTTTTTTCAAGTAGCAAAGTATTCTTTAAACACGTGCATCATATTTTCTGCTCCAGTGATTTTCAAAATAATAATGCGCATGAAAATCACTGGGGAACTTAATTGAAATTTTAGAATCCCGGTTTCTACTGAAGATTCTATTTCAAAAGTTCTCAGAGGAGGCTACACCTTCCCAGGTTGTCCAGCTATTTCTGATACAGGTGGTCGGCAGACTCTGCTCCGATATTGTTAAAAGAAATGAAGTCCCAGGGAGCACACCTGCATGCAACCTAATGCGCATTTATTGAGGAGCTGCTGCAGGGTCTATCCTAGACATCATGAGGGCTGGAGAGACCCAATCCCTGCTCTTAAGCTTCAGCTTCCGGTGAAGCAACTGTGTAGACCCATTTCAAACGGCAGTGATGTCAGCACTGAGAGAAGAGCAGACACTGGAGCTGAGCTCATTGCCCTTCCCAGTATCCATCACGGCTAATTCTTACATATTTATTTGTGTGATTATCTGCTTAACTACAGTCTTTACCCCCAGAATATAAGCACCATGAGAACAGATACCATGTTTTCATCCCATTGCATTTCCTGTAAGTAGCAAAAAGCTTAACTCTTTGTAAGACTGCAATAATATGTAATCAGTGTCTGTCAAATGAAAATCGTGCTGTGTGTACGTAGAATAAAGTAGGAATGGATTGATTGGAAACCTCAGAAACACTACATAAAGGAGAAGGTAGTTCAAAGGGACCTGGAAGGTCTTAAGATGCAGGGATGGAGGACAGAGCTTTTCAGACTGAGAAAGAGGGGTCATCAAAAGCGTGGATAACATGAAAGTGCAGGGCCAGTTAGGAAACATGGAATAAAGCTATTCTCAGTGGTTGATCAAAATAAGAGTTCGTTACTGTTTCTTTTTCATTTTGTTTAAAAAAATCAGGTCTGACACATGACAGAATGCAGAGGTAATATTTGGTTCTACACCTTAAAATAAGTTTATTCTGTTAATTTATTTCTCTGTGTAAATAATTTACAGACTCAATAGACTAAATACTATAATTGCTGTTTTTCAGATACAATACCTGTTATTAAAATAATATAAGTACAGCTATTAAAACACACACAAACACCAAAAATTTAGACAGCAGAACTGCAACAGTCAGCCATGGAGGGATCCCAATCAATGCACAGCCACCCCTTTCTTTTATATTTTTGAAATATGCTTTCAATAAAACTATTTATTAATAATTTCTTTAGGGTATTCTTGGATAGTAAGTAGTGTTCAGTTATAAAACACCTGGAATTTCTGATGAATTTTTTTTTACGTTAATGTGAACAAAAGGTCAGCTTAATGTAAATGTTTCCATGTTCTTTCTGAAAATTAGTTGAATTACAAACAACAATAAAGACTATTTTATGCAAATACATTTTAATTGCTTTTCTTATTTATTTTTCTCTTGTATCTCTCCTTTAACATTAACACACATTAAAAAGTTAGAGTCCACTTAAAGGATGGTAAAAATTATAAAACAAAAAAGGCCTATGATCCAATAAAGAAAATTAAGGATATTTAATATGTGGGGCTAGAAGATAAGATGACATTGTAGAATATGATAACTATACAGAACTACTCCTAATAGTAAAGAAATGGAAGATTTATTTAAGCAGGCTAAGGTCTTGAACAAGGGATAATGATCTGAAGTTTTACAAAGATAAAATTTAGGTATAATGAAAAATGTTTCTGTCATTGAGAACAATTAGAAAGAAGAATATTCTTCCCTGTAGACATGAACACGAGAGATGATCAAAAAGAGACAAGATAAAAACCTTTGGGGATATCATAGAAAAGGCACTTTATAATGTCCTATTTCCTGGTCTGAGTAGGGCTTTCTTCTGTAATATATCCTTAATCACTTGAAAAAGAAATTAATGATCCGTGAAATGGGAATTCTTATTTCAGTCGGTAGGTTATTCCACAGACTTTTAAAAGCTCTGTGGTTGTGGAAGAAACTCCCATTACCTCCCTGGGCACTATATCTATATTTCTCAGTGAACTGCTATTTCCTACCAAAATACCCTTTCTGTTCTCGATTTTCTTTCATGTGAAAGATGAGTAAAGGACTACTTTATAAAAGCAAGCAAGTGTAAAAGTTTTCTTTATTTCACTTTATAGTATTTCTTATCTCTCTGTGTATCTATGTATCTACCTACCTACCTACCTGCCTGCCTACCCCTGTCCATCACTAAATATTTCAATTCTTCCCCAGGTTAGAAAATTCATGCTGTAATGTATGATGGAATATAGGTACAAGTTCACAGTGATTTCTTTCAAAGCATTTAGGATCAGATCTCCATAGAATATTATTATGGCTAATATAGTAAATAGTTCTCATCAAATAATTATCAAGTTATCGGAATTTGTTTCTGTGTACACACACATGTGCCTGCCTATCATATTGTATCAACTACCTAATATAATTTCTTTTACTCTCATCTTCTCTTTTCCCACAATATCATGCATATTGTATAAGGTGAACTGAGTGCTAAAGAATTATATATATGAAGTCGGCACCTTCAGTGTTTTAAAAATATTAACTTTATAATGGTGTGAAGGTTAAAATAATGAATGACCCAAGGCTAAGAGTTCAGCTTCTTGTAACAATCCAGTGTAAGATAAGAAAAGTCAGGATAAGAATGTTAGCAATGGAATCCATGAAAACAGAATTTGATATTTATTTCAAAGGAAGAACTTATAGGATCATGGGATTGATTATCTTTAGGAGATTTGGAACAAAAAAGAGTGATAAAGCTCTTCAAGTTTTAGACTTGTTAACTGGTTAGAATCACTAAGATGATATGGGAATGGGAATTGAGTGGGGAGATGAATATATCAGTTGGATATTTGGATATTTGCTTTCATTGTATATACAGTGATTTAATTGGATGTAGCCATTCTGAATATTGTTTAAACATTTTTTTGTTTTCATCGCTGTTTAAACAAATTTTAAATTACTAGAATAAATTTCAACATTTCTCCAGGTCTTAATTACAAATGAGCATAAACCATTCCACATTCTTTTGGTTTGTATCAAAGATCCACATTTTATCCATACATAATACATGTATATGTCTAAAATGTGGTTCTTTTACATATATATGTTGATCTCTCCAGACTGCTAGATACTATCAAATTTTTTCTTTTTAAGATTTTATTGAGTTATTTTTAGAGTGAGGAGAAAGGAGGGAGAGAGTGATAGACACATCAGTGTGAGAGAGAAACATCGGTTTCCTATATTTAATACATGCCCCTCACCGGGCTGAACCCGCAACCCAGCATGTGCTCTGACTGGGAATCGAACCTGTGGCCTTTCGCTTTGCAAATGATGCCCAACCAACTGAGCCACACTGCTCATGGTACTATCAGTTATTTTAAGAACCCTGAACTCTCCTTCAATTTCAGAAATTTCACTCACTTCAAAAATTTCTGATTCAAACAGCCTTTGGGCCCCAGTACATGGGACTCAGTTCCAAATGCGTGTTTCTTGGAGGGTTCACATTGTGACCCTCCTGTTCTGTTCAGGTTTCACGTCCTTAGTCTGTAACTGGGCGAACTTCCCGGTGGCAGCAGGCCTCCTGCCCTGTGGACTCCCAGGGGCACGTACCTGTGGTGTCATCTGAGAGTTTTAACCATCTTCTCCTTCTCATCTTTCCCTTTCCTTTTTCTGAACCTAAAAACAGAAGAGAAAAAAGGCAAACATTGGAAACTGATATCTTCTATAGTGAACGTCAGCTGGGTCAAATGCCATCTTTGCCCTCTGCCTCTGACAAGCTCCGCCCACATCATGCCCTTGCCTGCTGTTCGCCTCGCTGTCATTTTTATGTTGTGTACAAGAACATCTTTATTTTATGCCCTTTGTTTTATTATTTTTTATCCTAATACTAGTTTTCATATAATCCTTTCAGATACATTCATTTCTTTGTCTTGAAACATTTACAATAATTTATATACTTTTAACAATTAGAAAAAACATACTCCTAACATGTGACATACTAGTACACAAAAAAATAGATTTTTAATTTCAAGCTATAAACGGAAATAATCACAAATATACTCTAGGGCATCATGTTTGACAAATAAGTTAATACATGGCATATGAACGGTATCACAAGGTTTGACTTTTGAATGTTATTAATCTGACATTATATTCTGCAAAGCACAGATATAGTACTTTGTACTTATCAAACTGAACATGTAAATATTCCATGAATTATTCAATATTTTCTATGGTATTTAATATTCTGTGCTAAATAAGAAGGTATCTATACACACATACATGGAAACAGACCTCAATGTATTATTAGTGCAGCCTGGCTAGTAGTTTTAATTCCAAAGCATTGTTCCATATCTATTTCATCTGCAGTCCAGAAAAAAAAGCTGTCATTCAAAGGGTTATCTTAATAAACCTTGGAAAATCCGATAGAAGCTAAATTCATGAACATTTTGTGATAAATACTTTTAGAAAGAATGTATTAAGAAATTAAAGATTCATATCAGATACTGATAAAAGAGAAACAAACGTCAGTCACCAGTATGTTTCATAAGAAAGCACAAATGCTATCTGTGTGATAGTCATTGGTGAGATTTGTTTGTTTGTTTTTCTTAAAACAAGACCCCACAATTACTGCAAGTACCAAATGTCTGTAGGTTTTCAAGTATTATTTCCTTTGGTTAGCTATTACAATATTTTCTCAGCTTGCTCTTTGAGAAATTCTGAAAATAATTTTCGAGCTCAGGGGTAATTTATGAGAATCCATTATCCTTTTTCTCCTTTCATTAAACTTTTGATTTGAAGAAGAAATATTAATAGGATGATAGCTTCATATATCCTTTCTGAAGGAGACGGTTTTGGGGGCTGAAATGATTGAAGAAAATAGGCACCGAGATAGTCTTCAAATTATGGAGAGAGAAAGTAAAAGAAAAAGATTAAAGCAGGTCATATTTGTCTGATCCTGTAAATATTTAAAATTTCTGAAACCTTGATAAAAAGATACTTGGAATTCATATATATGTATCTATATATACACACATAGATATTTTAAAAATATTTTATTTATTTTTAGAGAGAAGGGAAGATAGGGAGGAAGAGAGGGAGAGAAACATCAATGTGTGGTTGCCTCTCACGCACCGCCTGCTGGGGACCTGGCCCCCAACCCAGGCATGTGCCCTGACTGGGAACCAAACCGGCGACCCTTTGGTTCACAGGCCGGCACCCAACCCACTGAGCCACACCAGCCAGGGCAAGTATTTGGAATTTTTAACCTTATCCACTGTTCTAAATCTTTACAAATGATAAGTACAAGAAAATATTTTTTTTAAATGTATAGTTCTCTGTCAGTTAGAGAAAATTTAATATATATGATGTGAGAAAACATTGGTTATGTTTTTTAATCCCTGGGAAATAATAAATCAAACAGTAAAAGCAATTATAAAACAGCCTTGGATGATGGAAATAACTAGATAAGTTGTTTGGCTCTACCGAGGGATGCAAAGAGCCTGAGGTCTGGTGCTAGAAAGGCCAGATTCAAATCTTTCTGACCTTTTTACTAGATGAGTGTGTGCATGTCACCCATATATAAAAAATTTAGTTTCTCCTTTTGCAAAATGAGGGATACTGTGCCCAATTTTTGTACCTGTCAAACATTTCAGTCAATAAGTTTGATGTTCAAAAGTAGGTTTCTTTATTTTTCTATAACAAGTTTTTTTTAAATATTTTATTTTTTAAATTTATTTTTAGAGAGGGGGAAGGGATCAAGGAAGAGAAAGAGAGAAACACAGATGTGAGAGAGAAACATCAATCTGTTGCCTCTCACATGTGCCCTAACCGGGACCTTCCCCCAACCCAAGCACGTGCCCTGATCGGGAATCGAACCCTCAATCTTTCGCTTTTGCATGATGGCACTCAACCAACTGAACCATGCCAGTCAGGGCACAACAGTTATTTTGTAATATGGTTCCCCAGTAGCCTGTATATTAGACGCTTCATATCGGAATAATCAAGGATTCACACCATATCTATTCTGCCAGAATTGTATCTACGTTCTGAAGGGTATGGCGGGTAGGGGACCAGAGCTCGCCCTTGGTGTGGATCCTTTGCCGGGCATGTAGGCAGAGGTCCAGACATTCCCCAAGCGCTGGCGTCAAACTGTCTCTGAAGGACAGTCCACTTCCATTGTCAGGAGTTAAGTCCGAGCTCAGAAATCTTCATGCTCAGTCAGAATCCCTCTCCTCCCTTCCAGCAACATCCATAGCCCTACCACCTCTGCGCACCTTGGGGCTCTCGGGACTACAGTGGTTTACCCTTTATCTGTGTGTCTACACCCGGGGCCCTGTAAACAGACTCAGGCCGTGAGTAGGATACAGAAGAGCAATCGTCCTGAGATGTGAGGAAAGGCAAAGACAGGTGTGCAGAGGGACAAGCTGATCTGCAGGGTGATCGCCACTGATTCTCCAGGGAAATCTGCATCTGGGGTGGACTTTCGGAGTTGCCCAAATTGTGGCTGTGGGGCTCCTGCCTTGGCCTGGTCATGAGCGGCCCCAGGGGAGGGGATTAACACCAGCCAAAGCAGTTTTCTGCTGCTGGGGGCCCTGCCCAGTGAGGTACGCAGTTATTAGCACAAGCTGGAGTTTCTAGCAGCCGGAGGGACAGGTGCACTGGCTACTCAGGCAGCACTCCACGGTACAGAAACAATGTGCTACTTGACCCACTAAGACCCATTTGTCTCTTGGAGTGTTTGGTTCACGTAGGAAGAGCTGCTCAAGGATTCTGCTTGTTTTTACCCCTTCGAAAGTTTATGAGAAAAGGATGAATGCAAGATTTTCTTTGGATCTATCATTGTAACCACACCATCCGGAATTTCGTCTGCAATGTCCTAAGTATTCTGTATGTATTTGTTGAATGAATGAATGAGCGCACAGGAGGACTGGCCGAGAGTTTTCTGTTTCCATTAGCTCTTTGATGGTCAGTTAACCAGGGCCCCTGTCTTAGCTTCTTTATCACAACTGCAGGACCAGCTCTGTCCGAGACAGGCCTGGAGGGTGCCTCCGCGTGTCCTCCTGCTGAACCTGGTCTGTCTCATTCACCTGCGTCCTGTCTAACGGGGGCGATTTCTGGGAACCGGATCGGCGGCGTCTCTGTGGGTGGGGTCCTGCTTCCCCTTCTCGTCCTTTAAGCCTGTGCTCTCTCTGCCTCTGCTCTTGGCCTCTGGTCCTCGGTCAAGTCTGGGATTTATTCTTTATCTCACCTGATGTCGAGACTTTAGTGATATAAATGCTAAACTTTCGAATCTGGAGTACTTTCTTTTGTTCCCTGTCTTTCTTGTCTCCCTTGTTTGAGGCAATGAATGCTGCTGCATGAGTGGGTGGAAGGTGACATTTCTTTATAAAGAAATGCAAAAAGCACACAGCACCATATATTGACACATTATCCCATGATGCTCTTTATCGAGTCATTTTTAGATTTATATAATATAATGCATTTCAGGTGCTGGTTTTCTGGTAGTAGGAGTAATATTAGTAGTATTTAAATGCTCATTAAAAGAGAAAACCACAGGAAAAAAACAATGACAGTGTAATAACTTTTCCTCCTATGGTCGTCATGTCTGTTAAGGTGAAAACAGACTTATGAAAGCAGAAAAGAAAAAAAAATTCTTAGAAATAGGGAACATGGCCTAGTTTTATAAAAAAATGCACATTTAAGACTAATAAAGTCAGTGAAGACTTTCTAAAGTTAAAACCTCAAAATTGCATTAATAAAGATTAATAATGTGAAGACTTATGTTAACAGCATTTTAAATGTCCACTATATACCTAAAAAAGAAAAAAATTCCTTGTCAGGTAAATTTAAAGAGAAACACATGAGAAAATGCATGTAGCTCTCAATTGATTTATATTCTAGTGTTGTACATTTTCTGATAATTCATCTCTGAATCACTACACATGATTTTTTTTAGGATTGCGATAAATTAGATGTTAAAATATGAAAAATTATACAAATAACTTTATGTCATTATTAATTTGATGTTTCTGCAGCAGTCAAGCCAGGCTCATTTGGTGGAAAGGAATAGCACAGCTTAATGTATCTAATCATGTCTTCCAAAGGATGAAATTACTCACAAGGGAGAGCCTGACAATAAGATCAATGAACTTATATTAGTGTAAATTATCATTGATTAATGAATGCAACGTTGGGGATAGAATTTAAACTTACTGCTAGTTTTGCGAGTTTAAATAGGATAAGCATGCCAAGTATTGAAAATACAAATTATAATAATATAATATTTGTACCTGATAATTTCCTGACAAACTATGGTTAAAATTAGAAACTTAAGAATTAATAAATTATATATAGTTAATTTAAAATACATTACATACTATATATAGCACACAGATAATAAGTAGCCAAGGTAACTTTGCATAGGGAAAAAATCTTCGTAAAAGGATTTCTTACGTTTTTTTGTCCAAGCACACAGTTGGCCCCAAATGAGGGTAAAAGTATTGTTCTGGAGTAGAGACTAGCAGCTTGAAAGTATTTAGTGTAGTTTGCAAATGTACCTAAATTCTGTTGTACAGTGAACTCATAGTAAGAGTAATGAGTCAATATAAAATATTTATTTTGTTTTCATTTCATTAAAAGTTATTAAATGGAGAAATACATGAAAAAATGTTACTATCTTCCACTTTCTTAACAATGTAATAATAGTCTCACCGTTGCCCGTGGATTAGAGGACAGCCTCATTCATCCAAGTGAGCGGAGAACGCAGAGACAGCCGCACAGATGCGCGTTCTCTCCGGGAGGAAGTTCGCTGCTGAGAAGCCGCGGGCTTCGCTGGCTGGTGCCCGCTGCGCCCTGAGGCCCTGAGCCAGGCCGGGGCCGACCCTCAAATGGAAGGGAGGGAGTGGTAATGCGAACACTGGGACTCGGCGGTGGTACAGGAGAGAGCTGCTTTGTGTGTGATCATCAGGTCCTGTTCCGTGACTGTTTTAGGACCACGTGGGTTGCAGTGATTGAGAATTCCATTCGCAGTGGGCAGTTCAAGGAGGTAATAATTGCTCAAAGGAGGTTATGGTTAGGAAATTTCATGAGCCTTAGGAATGCTATAGACACACTTTTTTTTGGCGATCATATTATTACTGCATAGCGTACAGATATCACACTCGCTTATAAGAAGTAAGATCATTATTCCAATGGGCAGTCTCAAAGATTTTTTATTCAATTGTCACAGGATAAAACAGCGTAAATGCACAGTTAAGAGTACAAGACAGTTATATGAAATTCTCATTTTAAATAAACTCTATATTCCATTCAAAAAAGATTGTGCCATATTCCAAAAGCATAGCTTAATCTGTAAAAATTGTACATTACCCTTAAAGCTTAAAACTAACATTGCTCAGTTATAAGACAGGAGTATGATTAAAAAAAAAAAGTGCAACTCCAAACTGAATTTTGACTCTTGTCTTTTAAGACTGGAAACAGAGCATTTCCCATATCCACATATTTATAAGCATCCTATTTAATTCAGTAAATATTCTTGACTTAGTTTCTTAGCAAAAGCTTAGTCATTATGTGGGTTGGAAAAAAAGGAAAGCAATAATAAATCCTTAACAGACTTACCAAGTAATGAATATGAGTTGAGAGGATATAAATACTTACGAAGTAAGACCTAAAAAATTCATTAACTTCTTGTTACATTTAATTATTTTGAAATAGTAAGTTAAGTTTTCTTAACTAACATTTTATTACTTCAAATATGTATGCCAGGAAAATAGTACCTCTCTTTATTAAATAGAATAATATATAGTGTACAGGATTCAAGAGCTTGAATTAACATGTTATAATAAATAAAAAGAGGACAAATTCCAGCACATCAATAATGCGTATACACTTAGTAGAGAAAGTAAGCATGATAATGTCATTTAGAAATGTTTCAAATAAAACATAATTGAATCATCCTGATACATCTGTATATTGTTTTCAAAAAGTAATGAAACAAAGCAGGAGAAACACATGTTCTGCCTAATATACATGTTTTTAAAATGAACTTTTAAAATTTATAGTTTTAAGTTACTGTGTGTACTAAAAACAGATAGTTTTTAATGAATGTTATTCTAATTTCTGATGTTTCCCCACTTTTTCTTTTTTGACATTAGGAAAACAGAAAATGAATTTGATGCTTAGTTTAAATTATCTTTTGTGTACCTAGGATTTAGATAGCTGAAATTAATTTTCTTATTTTTTAAAACTTTATTAGATATTCACTTTTGAAATGTGAAACAAAGTTTATGTCTGAGCGTTCACATAACTCATTCAAAGCCTTATATGTGCATGCTGAACACCAATTAAAAACAAATACCTTTATGGAGCTTAATAACAATAAAACAGTGTTTTTATCTGCTAAGATCAACAAAGCTCATAGAAATCCCATTTTTTAATATTTGCATGGCTATAATATGCCCTTCTTTCAAAATTAAATATAGATTTTTCTATCTCTCACTCTTTGAAGCTAACAAGTCCAGGATTTTTAAACTAGGAGAAGTGCATTGAATGTCCTTCAAATTCTGTCATTGCTTCCTTTTCCAGCATTGTCCTTCTCACACCTTCACATGTTCGCTACTGGCATATTTTCCCAATGCCTTTCAGTCTGAGGACCAGGTCTTCAGCCCACACAGGACTCAGCTCCTTCGTTTCCCTTGTCATCAGTCCTTTGCTTTGTCCACACCACAGTGGCCTGGACAAACTATAAGAAGAGATTGTTTATGAGTTGTCTTTGTAGGCAGTATTTATTTAAAAATTCACTGTCAAAATGGCCTTTTGCCTCTGAAATATAACAGTACCCCAGCAATATGTGAGGTTCAGATTTCACGCTGATCTGTGATGTCCACATATAAGACCCTGAACTAGGCAGAAAAGCAATAGATAATAAGTGTCTCTATTGAGTAGTTCTATGTATTAGAAAATGTCTTGGGCTAGAATAATGGAAGGGAGGGACAGAAAGATACTAATTTCATTAAAAAATTGGGCAATTCTATTTTTTTATATGACTGACGTAATTAAGGGGTACATTTTTCTCCATGTTTACTGTATGGTCTCTAATTGATAGCTTTCTCCAAATATAATCATTTAGATTTAAGCCCTTCTCAGTCAATACCACCCACTTTATTTTTCTTACAACTTTCTATTCCAATGATTTCATGCCTAAGAAAACAAAAGAAAAAAAATTCTTCTCAGCTGTGTTTCATGTTATCTATCATGATAAAGTTTCTTCCCACAGACTCGGAATTTATTGAAGGTACTTTGTTTTTAAGAGTCTAAGATCAGCCTCACTCCTTGCAAAAGTCTTAGAATGGCACGGCCAGACAAGA
This sequence comes from Mormoops blainvillei, assembly GCA_004026545.1. NCBI lineage: Eukaryota > Metazoa > Chordata > Mammalia > Chiroptera > Mormoopidae > Mormoops > Mormoops blainvillei. The sequence continues at coordinate 39,442 of PVJD01009801.1, forward strand.
GATCGAATGCCTTCCTGTTTGCCAAAGTTTCAATAAAAGGATTTTTTGATGAATATCTGTTTCCTCAAGCCTTCCATGCATCAGCGAATGGATGGCTTAAAGTTCAGGCTAACAGTTTCCCCTCTATACTTATTTCACTGAAGTTATATAAAAGTAATAGATTTTCCTCACTGGTGACCACAGTATGACCATTCACACTTCCTAGCATGAAAATGTTACTCCCTTGGCTTAAATGACCTGGCCCAGTAGCCTAGGATTTACTTGTGAATTATCAACTTCTCTTTACGTACCCAAGTGAAAGATAATTTCAGCATGGAACTTTCCTGTGCTTGCCTTTTTTTCAATCTGTGTGCGTGTGTGTGCATGCATGTGTGTGACATATTTTCTGTGTTCCTTCCGTAATTATACATGCATCCTTGGGAGGTGTATACATTGTTCTGTTCCAATGGTTTGCCAATCAACACTGGTATCTCTTCCCAGCTATGTATGTTGTGACCTTCTAGGAAATACTAGTATTCAATTTATCTTTTTATTCTCAGACCCTGACATACTTTCTGATTAATGGGAGACATTTTAAAAATATTGAGATGTGGATGAGTGCCCTAATTATTTTACATATGATTCTATTTCATCGTTGTTGTTTTTTTGTTAAAAGTATATCATTTGTATCTTATAACTTGCTTAAAACATAGTATTTTTATTTAAGAAAGCAGGAAATTTTTAAAAACTAAACGTGCAAGTTCCATATGACTGCTATTATAAGAGGTCAGCTTTAAGATAATATCATAAAATCAGCTAGAGCATTTACCCAAAAGAAATGGAAAAGCTTACAATGTTTCCTGAAAGAATTAGAGTGAATGTCTTCTGATTGGTGTAAAGAAGTTCCCAGGGCTGCTTGGGATAAGAACCGCCTCCGCTGACCTGGTCCCTCCCTGTGTTCAAGGGCAGTCCTAGAGGGACTTAAATGGGTGACTTGCACTGATGCTTAGTTAGGGGCTCTGTTTTCATAACAGGGGGAATAAAATGAAAGTGCTCATCAGCCTAAGTGCTCATCAGTGAATGAGTGGATCAAAAACCTGTGATACATCTACACAATGGAATACTACGCAGCAGAAAAAAGGAGGGATTCCTGACTTTAGCAACAGCCTGGGTGGAACTGGAGACTATTACGCTAAGTGAAATAAGCCAGGCAGTGAAAGACAAACACCATATACACTCACTTACAGGAGGATTCTAATGAACAAAATAAACTAATGAGTGAAACAGAGCCAGAGGGAAGAAGGGCTAGTCAAAGAACATGTGTGAGTGATGTGTGGGCATGGACAGCGGTGGGGGATTGATGGTGGGAGCGGGTGTTGGGCTGGGGGAGGAGGGCAAAGGGGGAAAATTCGGGACAACTGTAATAGAATAACAACAAAAAGAGAGAGAGAGAGAGAGAGAGAGAGAAAGAGAGAAAGAATAAAATTTAGAAAAAGTCCCCCAAAAAGCAGTTGTTCTTTTTTTCTACTTTGATGACAAAAAATGAAAGATTCCTACCCTTTGGTTACTATTATAAAATACTTCATATTTTTAAGAGATTATTGTAAACAAATTTTCTTAATGTCATCCAAGTTAAAGTTTTTGTGACAAAAAATAATTCTATATTCTTGGAAAAGTTTTGGATTTAAAGTAGCAGGCATTAGGATAAACTAAAACAACTAAAATAAATTAGGATAAATTTATACAACCAGGTTTAAATGACATTCAATAAAGCACTGATTTATGGTGCTTAAAGATTTAGGAAAATGTTGGTGATTTTAAAATTATTTTAATTAATCATTTATAAATTCAATTCATATGATATTAAAAGTATATATAATTTATGTAGGTTAGTACTCTCTAAATGTTTGGAACAGATGAAATCAGTTCAAAAATAGTTTATAATGTACTTTTAGATATTGCAGTGTATACTTACTATTTAAAATTTTTTTAAAACTAAGAGGAAATAAGCTGTTTTTACAGTTCAGTTAGTGTTCACATCCTAAGAGCATATAAAAATACGCTAGGGAACAGCTTGCTTTAGTAGCTGAATGTGTGCAGTTGGAATAGAGTTCATAAAATTCAATAAATATTTATTGAGTATATAGTGTTTTAGACTTCAGAGACTTATTCTCACTGCATTTCCAATCATATTCATTGTCTCATTTAATTCGTACAAAACCGTCATTATTTTCTGCATAACTAAGCTAGGGAGAGCAAGGTGAGCTCACGTCCGGCTTACCTGAGAGCGCAAGCCCTTTTCCACTCCGTTCGTGCTGTCGAGGACGGGCGCTTCCTGAGGTGCCTGTCCTTGGTGCTGTAAAGTCAGAGGACGCCCCTGGCCTAGCACAGATGAATGAATGGTTGGATGAATGAGTGAATGAATGCAGAGAAAGTGGAAGTAAGCATTAATGATACTCAGTGTTAGAAAACAGCAGAAAGAACAGGGCTCAGGAAAGTTTAAAAATTAGAGAAAGGAGAGCTAAGATTTTTTTTTTTTTGGTAGAAGCAAAAAAGGCAAAATTTAGAAATGGAGGTTGTTTGATATCAAAAGCTACAAAAAAAGCTGGTGAGAGTGAGATGAGGAATTAATGTTACATATCAGTCAGCAGGGAGCTCTCAGTTTGATGTAAAACTTGTAATTCTAATCACAACAGAAGATCATAAAGGGGAAGTGGTAAAATCACAATTGTTAATGTCCTTAGAATTACCATAAGACTGGGGTTTCTATTTTTATATCTAAATGTGATAATTGAGTTTAATCATAAATGAAATTCCAGCATGCAGTGTCAGTGAATAAAGAATTATTGTTCTGATTAAAATTTAAGAACCTGCCACCCTATTGTAGAGTTTCATATTATAGGTAAGGTTCCCAGAAATTAGGTAGCAATGCAAATAACATGGACATCATGATTCTAGAACAGTGCTTTCCTTTGAAAAATGCATTCCCTGCAAAGTTAGTCTCCTGAGATGCTCATAGCTATTCTATTAAAATATGCGATCAATAAAATATGGAGTTAAGTTAGGCTGGACAGGGATTTGGTACTAAATGGAGAATTTCCCTGAGACTAATGTGTTGTTTCCCAAACTTATTTGTCTATTGTGCCGTTTTTTGTTGCAAATTACCACAGAAGAGACATTGGGGAATATTGTTCAAAAAGATAATTAGGGTGAGGAGTAAGCGGGGAGCCAGAATACTAATCTAACGTGTGATCGTACTGGGCCAACTGGAGAACCAAAATATACAGGGAGAGAGGTCTTGGAGGACTTCTGATCTCTGTTTAACATTAAATAAATAAATGTTCATTAAATTTATTGTACATTGATTTGTCCAAGAGAAATTAAAATGAGGCTCAAATGTAATAATTGCAGGAACATCATTCCACAAGAAATACTGTAAAGTTTTGGTTTACTTCTATATCCTCCCATGATAATAAGACATAATCAGAATTTTTGTAAAGTGTGGAATAACCTACCAGATTTGTCAAGTATGGTATAACCGACCATATGTATCCAGTTCTTCTCAAGAGCATCCTTCATTTAGGAAGATCAAAAAGCTGTTGGATTCCATGCCTATCTGCAAATGAGAACAATATTATTTTCATTACCCTCCATGCCTAGAAATAGCTTTAGTAAAATGTTTATTTAAATTACCACTGTAATGACACATCTTTATAAAGTCACTTCATATTAATTTTTACAAATCAAAATTTCGGACGTTAGATATATGGCCAACAGTTAAATATATAACAAAAGTTGTGCTTATTTTCAGTAGATTTCTTAAATAATGCCTATACAAGGGATATATCAGAGAATATCCTTGTTTTTAAGATTCATACACAAAGGCACAGAGTATTCATGGCATAGAAATTATTTTAAAGAAAAATATTAAATTAAAAAAAAATGACAGGAGTCATCGTCAGTTACTTAAAAGGCACATGGTCTGAAATTGTCATCCATGTGCTGTGTTCTGTGTGTCTCAGCTTGAAATGAGGAAAACTCCCTGAAGGAGAAAGGGGCTAAGGAAGAAGCTGCATTACAGTCCATTCAGCTCAGTGAATTACTAAGTACCGTGTGCATGAGCCTAGACTATTTAGGGCGCAAGGATAAATGGCTTCCTCCGGACATTACAGCCTGGCAGAGCAACACGCACACCGAAGGGTCAACTACATGACAGTAAATAACAAACACACAACAGACGCAGCAGGCAAAGCATCATGGAGAGGTGACATTTAAATCTGGGCTGCAAAGAAAAATGGATATGTTTCCATATACCAATAGGAATAATAGTGTTATGGTGTATGTTTTGCACACAGAAAAAAATTTGTTGACTAAATGAAAAAACTCTTAAAATTCTATTTTGATTCAGGCTAAAATTAATTATAATCAGAGCTATCTACTAAAATATGAGTATATGTCTTATGAAACATGTCTATATTAAAGATTAAATATTCTGAAAAATACCTTGGAATTATTATAGAATAAAATGTGACTTATTAAAGAAATATATTATTTATATATAAGTTTTGTACCTAATAAAACCTAGAAAGATATTCTGAGTTTGTAGTTCAGATAAAAGAAAGAAAAGGAAGGAAGAAAGGAAAGGAGGGAAGGAGGGAGGGAGGGAGGAAGGGAGGGAGGGAGGGAGGAAGGAAGGAAGGAAGGAAGGAAGGAAGGAAGGAAGGAAGGAAGGAAGAAGAGAGGGAGAGAGGGAGGAAAGAAAGGAAAAAGTTGAAAGCACTCATTTTGGGGGGGAGTCAGGTAGACTCCTATTTGCATTATATTTGTAGCAATCCCTCTTTGGGGACATCTTTGGTCTGTGATCCCAGCAGGGACCCAAAAGCTCAGAGGGTTTCTAATAGGCTTCTGTCACAGTCAATAAAAAACCCACAAGAATTTGGCTTCCTGATCTCATGCTTTTTTAAAAAATTCAACTATAAAGGAAATTAAGTGGACTGTCTATCCCATTTCCCTCCTGGGTACACGTTGCTATAATATTTGTGTTTGATAAAAGACTATCTTTCATAAGGACACAGTATCTAATTTATCAAACAGTACAGTTTGCCTTCCTCAGCTCAAACATACATCAGAGACTGAACAGGTTTGAAATAAAATAAAATGAGACAAAAGGGAAAAGAGCAGAATGATCCAGAGAGAAAACAACTAAAAAAAAAAGAAAGATTTATCCCAGTTATATATGTTAGTCATCTATTTATTCCCTGATATAAGTATCCTTGGCACCCTGGATTTTCCTCTTGTTTCACATACACAACAGATAAAATTCAGCTGAGGATGACAATAATTGATTTTCTTTTACAAGTGTGGAATCAAACCCTGACAGCTTCCTGGTTACTATCTCTGTAAAAATGTATGCTTACCCCCAAATCCTAGAAAATATATGGTTACTAAATTCTACTGTGAGTGCGATATATAGATGCAGATACATACAGACATATGTAAAATAAATTCAGTTCAATAAATAAGGATTTTGAAAATATACTGAATTATCAACTTATTAACTAGATTATTTTTATTATATAAATTTGTTCCTTATGTAGACTCTCAGTGAGCAAAAAATGACGGACATGAAAAAGGCATAGAGCTTTTTATGACCTAGACAAGAATACATCAAGATTGAATCATGAGCAAAACTTATTGGCATGAACAGATTTGAGAAACATGGATTGAGCCCCTACCTGTGCAAGATACTATGTTAGATGATGAGAATTTAGAGATGAGTCTGATATACATCTGAAAACCCAGTGGGCATGCTGGAACGTGAACATAAATACACAAGGTAGAAAGCATTAGTGCAAAAGTGCCATGATGGTGTTGAAGAGGAAGAACAAGAGGATTTGTATGGTGCTTAGCAAATGGCAGGCAACGTCCATTCTGCTTCCCCTACATTCACTTATTTAATTGTCGGAACACAGGAAGATCAGTAGCACTGTTAACCTGCTTTGTGGGGGATATAACATCACAGCTACTCAGTGGTGCAGCCAGTAATCTACCTTTGGTTTACCCAGCTCTGATTTATATAATGATGTAGTCATATTGTAGATGCTTAAAAACTATATTTAATGCCTGAGAGTACAGCTTTACCAAGTAGGCTAAGAAGGACTCGAGTGGTGGACTATGTGGCTTAGAGAGTTGGAAAGAGACGAGAGAATATGTGATTCTCATTATTTTATTTTGTCTCCCATTATTTTAATGGGAATAGAAGGATGCACAGAGTTGAGAAAGGGAAGATAGAACAGTGACTCTAACAAGCCAAGTTTGGAAAATTAGATGTTGTGATGCCATTAATGGAAGAATGAAAAGAAGAGCAGATTAGAAGAGAAAAGGGCTTGTGTTTGTAAGGTATTAAGTTTGAGGTTTAGGCAAGGTGGTTATGAAATCATAAAGACCATTGTGAAGGAAACTATTACCTAATATCAAAATTTTCAATGACCTTTGAAAGAAGGTGGACCATAGAGTGAAATGTCGTAACAGGGCTCTCACTAAATAGTCCTTTTACTCCTTACCTCCTCGCATGACTGGCTGGGAAGGGAGAACTTACCAAAAAATTCACACAGTAAATATCTACCATCTGTGCTTTTTCACCAGCCTAACTATCTTAAATATTACTATTATTTCTAATGAACACTTCAGTGTCATTATTCCAGAAATGTAAATGTCAGAAATTATCATCAGGTCTAAAGTTATTGCCCTCTCTTAGGGCTTCATTAGGCAAATTTAAAATGAATAAAAATTCTGGTGATTAATAATATCAACATTTATGGAATTCCTCAAGAAGACATTTATGGTTTATTATTATTTATAGTGAAGTAAGCAAAAATTGCTTCTAGCTGTGTTTTGTGGGTTGCAATATTATATTTGGATGCAAATAAAAATAGGAGGGCTATAAATTTAGCTTGTGTGATATAATTTAACTAAGTAGTTGTTAATATATTCAGCCATAGTAGTTATTAACAGAAGAGAAAATATAATGTTAATTTCATACTTTAGAAGTATGTCCTATTATCCAAATTGCCTTTCCCTCATCATGTAATTAGAATTGCATTAATCAATTAAACAAAATAATGTCCAATATCACTTATTTTTTGTCAGTTTGCACACTGGCTCTTTTTCTGAAGTGTTTGTTTATATTTGAACAATAACGGAGCCGGCAGCACTGGTCCCCTGAAGGTAAGAAGGTATTTCACTTACCTTTGCCTCGCAGCAGCCACACCAAGCGACGTCCTGCGCGGAAGAGCGAGGGACAGGCGGCGGAGTCCGGCATCCCTGGTGATGCGGTGGTCCCCGCAGAAAGCACAGCCCTGCAAACGCTGGTCCTCCCTGGGAGATCTTTATATGCTGATTTTTAGTTGACAGGAGTGTTGTAGGAGCTATTTATAGGATTTGCATCTATGGTTACATGGAATGGTTAACCTAATTATAGGCTTTAGCTGATTTGGATATTGTTGGAAACACTTGAAAGCTCACAACTTGTTAACTCCTCCACCTCTCCTGCTTTAGCAGAACCTGGCCTGGTCATCTCTCAAAAGTCCCTTGAGAACTCTCACTTTTTTCAGGGCTTCTATATGCAAGTTCGGCTTGTCTTTTTTTTTTTTTTTTCCATTTTGGTGATAAAAAATATTGTTCATCTGACAAGTGAGATTGTTCTCAAAAGCCTCATGACTGAACCTAAGTCATTGTATAAGGACATTGCTGTGCACATGCCAATGACAAAACAAAGAATCACTGAATAGTTTAAAAGCTTCTGTGGAAATAAGACTGCACCGGGGTGTCTCTTTGTGAGGCGTCCCCGCTCTCTGGCTTTTGACTCGCCTCCTCTCCACGGAGGGCAGTCTCACTGGCGGAGCTCCACCTCCCGGAGTTCAGGCCTCTTTTGCCTCTAGACCTAATTTCTCTGCGGATGGGAGAGGAAGGGAAGATAACCTCAGGTCAGATAAAAATAGCTTCAAACCCCTGTCCACTTACATATCCCACTCTGAGTATTTTCCCTTTTATAACTGTACAGCCTATCAGAACCCAGAAACTCAACCACAATAGATTATTCCAAAGCATGAATTATTCGATCTTCAATAATCATTTCTGAAGGCAGCACTGTACGTCAAGGCGCCCGTTCTTCTTTTCTGGACCGTTTTAGCTTCTACCTCAGCAAAAGGTGAAGGTGGGAAGTATGTCCCCTGCATTCCAGTTAATATTCAATTTATAATCCTGATTGGTGGGCAACTTTCTGGGGAACAGCACACACACACACACGTATATGTGTGTGTGTGTGTGTGTGTGTGTGTGTATATAGGCTCACAACTTGTTATACACACACACACATACTTATCTTCTGAAACACGTATGTTTTATAACCAATACATTGATACAATTACTATGTATGTATTTAAGAAAATTTAGTTTCTTAATGTTGTAAACCAAAGCTCATCTTTGCTTTCCCCTTCCATAGCCAAAACGTTCAATGTAATTATACTTTAAAAAAAAATTCAAAGATGAATTCAAGCTCTTCCTAAGAAAAAGAAAAGAATAAACGTTTTCTTAATACCTTACTGATTTCTTTCTTGACCCCTTGAGTGCTTATTTTTATCACTCATTTTTTGGAATGTAATTGTTAATTTATTTGTATTACTATTTAAATAGTTCATGAGTCAGCTGTGAAAGGGGGCAACAGAAGAATTGGAATTTGCAGTATTAAGTACTTAATTTTAGACCCCAAAGCTACTGGAGATTATCTGGGAAACATTAGGCAAGAGATGTATCTACTTACGTCCCTGTATCTCATCATTTATTAAGCTGGGTAAATAGCATCAATATCTTCAGGGTGATGTGAATTAAAAGCAATGTATATAAATCACATAGCCCAGTGCCAGGCAAATAGTGGCATTTAGTAAATGGTGACTATAGCAGCTATTGAGGGTGTTATTATCATTACCATATTTCTCATTATGCAAGTAAATGTTCTTTAAGGAGTAAGCCTGTCGTACGTTGGGTTTATGTCCTCTCCAGCACGGCAATACTACCTGCCACGGGCTAAGGGCTGAATGGATACATGACTAAAGTATTTTCAGAAACTCTTTATAAATTTAGTTTAGCAAATAAATAAGAGCAAGGTGCATAACTCATTTTAAGTGTTTTTTTTTTAAATAACATACATTACTAGGTTCAGATCCTCTGAGCGCACTTGCTGTTGACCATGACCCCTCAGCTAAAAGCTTTATCAAGTCTTTTGTTTTATCATATTTTGATAGCTTCTTGGGAAGCTTGATTTCCCAGAAATTTTAAGGAAATCATCATTTAGGTTGTCCTGTATCCAGTTTTGATTACATAACACTTCCTAATATACTTAATATTTTTATGTATTTAGGCAAGTCAAGTAGTATATCCATTATGACTTCTGTGGAATAATTTAATCAGAGCATTGAGAAATGATTGCTTTGACCCAGTTGCTGTGCTATCAAAAATAATCATATTTCTCCACTTATCTCTATAGCTCCATGAAATTTTCCCTTACCTTTTAATATTAATGAAATCTACATCTTACCAGTGTAGTATCCATGCAATTCTTAACTGCCAACCTCTGGAAATAATTCAGATTTTATCTCCTCATGCTTGCAGGTTTGAAAATTTCTTTAGAAAGTTTCCTTGGAAAATGTTGCTGTCTCTCTCTCTCTCTCTCTCTCTCTCTCTCTCTCTCTCTATCTCTCTCTCTCTCTCTCTCTCTCTCTCTCAGTAGTCCATCCCATTTTCCATCAGTCCACAATTTTTTGGATATCTGTGAAGTATTATAGAATGAAAACTCTCAGGACTGTAAAGGCCCGCATTTTTTGGTGAACGTAGATAGGAGACAGGTGTTGCTAGTCAAGTTTCCTGGAACGCAGACCGCGTGATGATCATGCAGAAAGTCAGCGTGCAACGTGCGGGTAAAGAAAGGCAACGGGATTGGGCAGAGAACTTGGGCTGGGTGCAAAGAAGGTTTTAGCTGATCCCAGGGCCGTGCTGAGGCCTGAGAACAGTTGTTCTTAATCGGGGACCAGCAGACCAGGTGTTAGTACTTTCTCAGTGACCGATCGCTGGACACGGGCTGCCCGTGGCAGGGGCGTGCAGCGTGGGCGGAGGGCGGCGCCTTCAGCCGCAGGCAGGCTCGGCAGCAGGCTGGCGCCCCGGCAGCTTGCCCAGCGCTGGGGCTGGAAACGCGGCTGTGGCCCGAGGCGTCAGTGCCTCTCGGAGCCGCGCGCGTTCACAGCGGCTCTGCTCCACGCAAGGGGCCACGGAGAGGTGAGTAATCGGCATTTTTGCTTTAACCCTCTGAGAAAAAGGATAAAGGTATGTTGAAGCTTTTCAGTACCGTTTATTATCTGACCATTTAGTGATGCTCTTAGACCTGCTGTATAAAACAACCTCTTCCATAAATTATATGCAGATACTTTAGCCTTTAGTACCTAGTTCCTAATTCCTTTACTCAAATAATTCAGGCTTCGGTCGCTTCCGAGTTCCATAGGACAACAGTTCAATGTTTAAGTAGACTATTTTGCTGAAAATTTAATATATTTAATGGGTTCAATGTTGATTTGTTTGAAGAGAAACATAAGCTTTTTTTTTTTTTCTTGTTATTCCTGCCACTCATGTCTGTGCTGGAAGATGTCAGGATTAAAAAATGTCGTGTGAGAGGTTTTGTCTCATAGATCAGTTGTTTTTTTCGGTGAACAGTCTTTACTTTCCAGTTATCTCAAAATTAGGTTAACTGTTTAGACAGAGCTACGAAGCAAACTTTAGAGTACTGGTGAAATTTTAAATGAAATGAAATTTGCTCACTTTCGGACACAAAGTCTGCTACATCAACTTGAGTAGTCTCAGAAGGTTTACAAAGTTCTCTTATTCACACTTATTGAGGCAATTCTACAGCTAGAAAGATCACAGTGTTTAGAAGACCTCGCTGACTCTCTGGGCTCATGGTCACTGCACAAAGGACCGTGCGTCTGCGTTAGTCTGTGGCCTCCTGTGTCATAGCGAGCGCATCTAAATACACTAGGTAGGAACAGAAGGCAAGAGCCTTTTACCCTGATACAAGTAGTTTTCAGGAAACCATTTCGTAAAATAGCCTAATAAAACCTATAATTTGTGTAATAAAGTACACGTGGAAGAGAAAAATAAGACTGCCTCTTTCTTGAATAATCTTCGGTTATTTCAGAACTATTCTGTTTTAAATGAAACAATTATTGCCCTTTCATCATAGCCTAAAAGGCTTTAAAAGTATATACAGTGTTATCGCTGACTGGATTATTCTAGTGGGGTAGTCATCAAAAGTCTACAAAGAATCACAATGAAAGGCTTTAATAACTGAACTTCAGAGGTTATGTACAATGACAATGTAAATGTGTGTGTTGCTTGCTTCAGAGTTTGCTTGAAAACTTAGAGTTCTTACTTTCATTTAGAAGAGCCCTACCATGACTGAAAAAATGAACAGCAGACTCTGTGCACACGCTGCATGATAAGCCGGTACTTGGGATATTCTCAGACACTTTTTTTCCATCTCAGTAGAAATCAGTCAAATCCAGATTTGTTTCTGCTCTTTCTTCATCAACGTTTTTAATTTATACATTGAGAGGAAGTAATCCAGGGATCAACTAGATTTAACCTTTGAAATAATTGTTTTCTTTAAAGTATATTCTTAACTTTATAAGTACCTGAAGTCAGCTGGCATTAATGCCAAGTCTCATTTTCTAAAACTTTCCCAGGCCTTTGTCTCAGTTGCTGTCCTGAAAAGTGCTACTGAGCATAAGAGGAAGCTTTTCTACATGAAGAACAGCATAGACCTGTTTGACTCAATCAAGGGACAGCTGTGTGAGCTGACACAGCTGTCTTTAATGTTACCCCCTCACTGTTGAATAACATTTTAATAATAATTGGTGCAAAAAAAAATATCCACCTTCACATTTAGCTTTCTGGGATCTGTTAGCTGAACAGAGCTAAAAATAATAAAGTCTTCTTTCAAAATAAGTTTTTCAGAGGTGGTTGTCAGGTTGAACAAGTAGAGATTTTCATTTGGTTGTAAGTTTCTGTATCCCTAAAACATAATATTAGTCATATAGGAGTTAAAACGAACAAACCTGAGACCTGTGTACACACTTCACATTTGTGTACAGGTTGTAAGTATGTCCATTCGTAGTGAGCCCACTCAAAGTGCAGTGCTGGAAACCTGGCACGTACAAGCATAAATTAAACCAGTCCGGGCCCCGTGCCCAGAGATCCGGGCAAGCACACAAAACTAAGAAGCTCCCAAGATGAAAAGCCAGCCACTGACATAATTGAAGATCTCTGACATACCTGATGGAGTCTTTACCAATTTTGAAAAAAATGCCCATAGCCTGATTCAATGATGCCGCATGGCTGAGCGAACGCATGAAGAGTTTGGTTGGCAAGATGAAACTGAGCGATAGCGGGGACCCTCACGTTAACACCGCCAGGTCACAGACGCACAACCCGCAGAGAGGTGGGCAGCGTCATTGCCCGGCTTCCACGTCTGACTTGGAGAGCCACCGTGTTACAGTGCTGATTGTGTTCCTTACGCGCTCATGCCTCGAGGCCAGTGTCCATCTCTCCTCTGTGACTTTTACGGTTGTTTCCCCTCCCCCACCTTAAGAGGCGTAGGCTTCTCTCAGTGAGTTATGAAAATGGCTGCACCCTTTTTCAGCTCTGGGCATATTCTAAGAGACGGCAGGCAGACGTGAAAAGTTTATTCTTTACCTTTATACCCATCACTGTGAAGGCTGGTGATGTAAAGATAGGCAGAAAATAGTTGATTTGTACTGACCCAGTTAACTTTGGTTGATGTGCTCGCCTGCACCAGGAGGCTAACGTATTTGGAGCGGCCTTAAGAAGTGGCCTTAAGTAGGGGACACACTATGTGGGCAGTGGGGTCAGGATATAGACAATATTCCATATCCTTGCACATTTGAGGGTAAAAATATTAGAAACAAACTTATCAGATTGAAAATGCGACATTTCCAGAAAGTTGGAATAAAAACATGGGCTTTGCTTGCATCTGTAAATGAAAATGTAAGACATTTCCCTGAAGCAAAAAAATATTAAATTCAGGCAGACATTTTTCAAAACTGGGCAAGTGATTTTTATCTCAAAATTGCATAAAGGAAATAAGGGAATTCTAGTACTCACCGAAATACCTCTGTAGCCTGATTTCCTCCTTTCGCAGCTGATAAAACAGGTTCATCATTAAGTGTTTTTTTTTCCTTCATAACCTACAGTGCTTATTACCATCTGCCTGATTTAGAACTTAAAGTTAGGAATTCTAATTTCAGTAAAATTTTCCAGTATTCTCTATGGCTGGGTGAATCCTGATTGCCTGAATCCAAATCCTGTTTTGCCATTTCTAGCTAAATAACTTTAAGCAATTTAATTAACATTTCTGTCTTGGTTTTCTTCTCTGTAAAATGTGGATAATGTAATGCCTTGAACATAGAATGGTTGGGAAAAATCAAAGCAATTAATCCATTGTAGAGTGTATACTTTCACACAGTAAACACTCAAAAAATGGTGGCTGTTAATATAATCAGTTGATAACTTCATTAACTCTTCCCATATGAATATACACACATACCTTCCTAGAAATCTTACTTTCTTAGAAATATACTTTAATGGGGAGCAAGGCATAAGAATTCTGTTTAAGATGGTTTGATAATCCAGAAAGTGCAATTAATGCATGTGTTTAGGTGCTCTCTCTCTTAATAACATCAGCAGTAGAAACCATCTCAGAATAGCACCTATTCCAAGTAGAATCTGCACAGCTTCTCTTCCAAGGTTTGTAACAAGTGCTGGATCAGGGCCAACCGAACAGCATGCTTAGTTTCGTGTTTTCCCCTGCAAAGCAAGTGGCCTGATGGTAATTGTAATTATTCTCTCTGAACTGCCTAACATGAAAGAAAATATGTACCACATCTAATATCATATCACTGCTAAAAATGAGGGGGTTTTATGTGTAACATTTTATGATTTAATTTTAGAGAAATTGTAGAACCCTATTGTGCTACTGCAATAAAGTGCAATTGCAGGTTTTTGCAGAATAGGGTACTATGTAAAACGTGTGACTAAAGATAACTATCAATTAAATGGTGAATTTTGTTATTGTAAAATTCTAAGATATTATGGAATAATTACCCCACTTTTTAGCTAAATTGAGACATAATTGGGTGTTTATTAACAATTCTTGGTTGTAGCATACAGGATTTTTTAAATCATGTGTGATATGGAGAAAGGAATATATTATGAGTTACCAGCAAAAATGTGACTTAATTCCAGTGACTTTTAATTGCAGTAACAACTAATTAACCAAAAGTTTTGAAAAGAGGCATATACTATTCATGGTACAACATTCAATCCAGTTGGAATTTTGAGAGACTATATCTTTCTGTCTAAATAGAATTCACTTTTATCACTTCAAAAAATACCTTTTGTAATAATTTAGCAACATAGCTGTAGTAGTCCTAGACATTAAGTTTTGTCATAAGTATCCTAATTATTTTTGAAAATACTTTAATGTATTCTCACCTTACAGTTTAAATTGCTATTATCCATTGTCCTTTGTGTGCCAATACATTTGGCAAGAATTAGAGGTGCGTAGGCTATTTGATACAATAATATTTAGACCAGCAGAACCACTGCACAGTCAACAGCTCACCTGGGTTTGTATGAAAAATCGTACTTTAGACTCAGACAGACTCTACAGTTTAATCTGCCATGAAATCACCCACTGTGAGGCATCTAATGTTTAATATCACACTGTGTATTTTGCGTATGTGTTTTTTAAACACATCCTCAGGAGTCTATGTTATTAACGATCTCTTTAGTAAAAAGCTTTCTCAAGTGTTTACTCCCAAAGTTTCCCCTGGACATACTTATTACCACTGGTATCAATAAGCTACTTAGACTCACTGAATGATGCTAGCCTAGCTATGCTAATCTAGTTCATGATTTGGACATGACTGTGGGATGTGTCAGAGATGACTCGTGGAAGCCGGTAGCAAGAAGGGATGAGGGCAGTATGCAGGAGGACTTAAAGAAATACAATATGCAATATTCCAGCTCCGCGCTTGAGCATTTTAGCATAATAGCACTTTAGCAGGTTAGCCAGCACAACAAAATAAGAAAAACCTCAAAACTGTAAAAAAATGAGTTGCACAATATGAAATTGTAACTTTGACCCTCCTGGTATCTTTTCCTCCTGAAGTCCAATATGAATAGAGTCCCAGATCTCTTACAGCCGCGGTAGGAGGGGCGGCGCCCGGGCCCACGGCGACTCTGACCCTCGGACATACATCTTCTCCTTTGCTCAGAGGCATTCTCTTGGGGCTCCCAGTGTTTTCCCTCTATCTGCTGTCTCTTCTAGTTACTCTAGGGACGCACTGGCCTTTCAGATGACCACTCCTGCCCTCTTCCATGGTACTGTTGTGAGTTTCATAGCTGCTACTTTCAGAAATTGAAAACAAAATCTCGCACACTCATTGGTCTACAACTTCCATATCTTCTGAAGGTTTGAAGCCTGAATAATCATCATCTCCAGCCCTAAACCAGGTAAAAATCACTGGTCTTCTGAGAGGTGCAAATGGTTGCTCTTGAAGAAACACGAGAAGGAGGGCCATTGGTTTCAGTTTTCCCCATACATGTCAGAAATTGTCACACTAAGCAAGGACTCTTAAGGGAAACATTGAACTATTAAAATAATAAGGGATTTTGGCTTATTATTTAATTAGAATAATATTAATATCCTCATAACTAGGATTCACTCTGATAGAATACTGAATCAGAATTCAGGGACTGGGTACAAATACAGTTTGTTGAGAAAACCGAGTTGACTCATGTTATGTTGGAGATCGTTCTCGGCTTCCTGCGTCTAAAGTACAAAGCTAGACCTGACAAGGGCTTTTAGGTTAAGTAGCTATAGCTTCAAAGCTTAACATAATAATTATTATTATTTTACAATTTAAGTGTTGCTGGCCTGGCCAAACCTGGGTCACTGTGGTAGGACACAGCCAAAGGGCCTGGATCTAGGGAGGCATGACAGAGAGGGGCCATTTATACAGTTAATCTCAATGTTGTGCTCATACAGGAAAATTGGGAGGTAGAATTAAAAGCAGGGCATGGGCATGCTTTTTATAGGACATGGTCTGGGTAGGACATCTAAGGAGAGGAATTTAGATCAGTTCTAATCAAACTTTTCAATGCCTATAGCTGACAAAGAAAAAAATTATCTGAAAGTTATATAAAAGTACTCTCAACATTTTTAAATAGCTTTTAAAGATAGGTTCATCTGTTAATGTACGGACCAGCCCTGGCCAAATAGCTCAGTTGGTTAGCGTCACCTCGATGTGCCAAGGTTGTGAGTTCCGTCTCCAGTCAGGGCATGTATAAGAAGTAACCAGTGAATGCAGAGGTGGTTGGAACAGCAAATCAATGTCTCCCTCTCCCTCTCTCTCCCTCTCTCCACTTCTCCCCTTACTTCCTCTCCATTCCTCTCGCTCGCTAAGAAAAATAAATAAATATGGATCATTGTATATTTCTATACATTTGCCCAAATAATTATTTTATTTCATTCCACAGCATTTTCTTTTTTTGCCAAAGAACAACCGAAGACTTACTTTTTCATAAAACTGAACAATATCCTCAGATACAAGGTTTTTTAAAATACCACGTTTTTTCTTTGCTTAATCTCCCGAACACTTTGAGGCATGTGGAAGTGTGATATAAGGCCCAACAAACTGACAGACATTGCCACCTGCCATGTTGAAGCATAGCCTTCAGTGTTATTTTGTTTAGAGCAGTAAACAACAAAGCCTGTTCAAATGTTGTCCAGGAAAAGTTAAATGTTGCCAGCTTTAAAAATATATATCAAGTAAATCAACAAAAGTATCTGTATGTAACAGGAAATATAAAAAAGTAAAAATGCTGAGCTCTTTTCAACATAGTGAAGTCCATAAAAAGAGGTTAATACAAACAGCTAGGTATTATGTTATGAAGAGTTGAAAGGGTAATATGTATTTCCTATAATATACTTGGGCGATGGCAGGCAATTGCTTCCCTTCCCTGGATCCCTCTGCACTGGTGTTTCACATAATTACGATGTCCGGTTCTAAAGCTGACATTGGCAGGAGCACTTGTCTGATGCCAAGAGAAAAAAGCTGCCTTTAAATTCCTATTTTCTAACTGTTTTTACGTTACCACATTCTGAAAGGATCAAAAAAAATTAGAGATCCTATCCTCCTCTTTAACTTTTCTATACATGGAAAGAAAATATATTCCATCAATATCTTTTATTAATAGCAAATCGCATAATTACCCCTGCTGAATGCTTGGGCAATGGAACATCATTCATTTTTAAAAACCATAATTGTAATTTCATCATACAATTTTTGAGGCTACCACTTTTCCCTTTATAGTCAAAGCTAACACAGTAATTCAATTAGTGAAATACCCATATCTATTTTCACTCTTTCCTTTAAATCTCTCAAAGGGCTCATTATAGAGGCATTATCACTGTCAGGGACCTAATTATTTGCCTTCATATTCCAAGCAATTTACCTTTCATCTCTAATCTTGGCTTCCTTGAACTTTTTCTTTTTCATGTTCCCTTCAGTTTTAGGTAACTCATGTTAGGTCCTGTATTACTCTGGATTTTCATTTTCTGGGTGTCCGGTGCATTTTCTTCATTGCTCCTTTACAGTTAATATTGATTACTTCTCACCTCTCGCATATTTATATCTCCAACCTACATCTTATTGAGCATCTTTCTAATTAGCTGAAGTATTTTCTTTACACTCTGCCTCATATCCTGGGGCATCTGGCTGAGAACCAGCCTTTTATATACTTGAAATCAATTATACTTAGCTTAATTAACATTTTATATTTTATTTTAAGGTCTTCACTACTGATTCATTTATAATTATAACATTTTTGAATATGTGTGCTTTTTGTGTCAGGATATGCCAACGTACTTTATTATCTCGCCGTTGGGTTTTGCATCAGAGCACTTCATTTACCAATCCTAGATATTAAGCCCATAAAATCCCAATATTTAATTTCACTGTTGAATGTTGACTTGATTACAACAAACACTAAGCATCCAAGGCCACTTACTGTGCATCTTCAGCGCCACAGAGACCTCTCGGGGGGGCCCCGGCCGTGTTCCCCCTTGAACGTCACTCCGCCTCTGCCTTAATTGCCGCTCCCCTCTTCGGAGCCCCTTTATTTCCTCCCTCCCTCTCTTCCTCCCATCCTCCCATCTCTGCTTACATGTTTCCTGTTTTTCCTTCATCTCATTTAAGCCTTATAACTAGTTCACAAAGATATGTTCTGCTTTCTTTTCTCTTTCTTTTTTTATTGTTGTTCCATTACAGCTGTCCCCATTTCCCCCATTACTCTCCCCTGCCCTCCCATCGATCCTTCGCCACCCCCATTGTCTTTGTCCGTGGGTCCGTTATACATGTTCCTCGACTTGATCCTTGCTCTGCTTCAAAGTATGTGGAAATTAAGATATAAGTATTTAGCCACATTTATACACTGAATAATTAAGAAAATCAAAAGTCAGACATCAAACCCAGTTCTATCTGATTCTTCCTTCCATGCTCTTAACTGCCATTATGCGTTTTCTGCGAACAGAAGCTAACCTGTGATGACTTCTTAAATGCAATAAAATCTGTCCGGGCTAATGACACTGTTTCACTGGTTAGTATTGCTGTGCCTAATTTTCAGATCAGCCTTACAGGTTAAGTAGCCTAACTACAAATGTTACCACTCTGCAAACAAACATTCTTTAGGAATGAAGAAAATCTTATTTTATAAAAGAATCATTGTAAAACTGAAACAGAGGCTCAACTTTCTTTTTTTTTTCCTTCCTCTCATTTGAATGAGGGTTGTGACCATCACCAATTATTTAGAAGTCAAAGCAAACCGTGTCAAATATATAAGAAA
This sequence comes from Mormoops blainvillei, assembly GCA_004026545.1. Lineage (NCBI taxonomy): Eukaryota > Metazoa > Chordata > Mammalia > Chiroptera > Mormoopidae > Mormoops > Mormoops blainvillei. Next base: position 58,453 of record PVJD01009801.1, read on the forward strand.
ACAAGAAAATGAGCTTCTCTCAAACATCTGCTTTTCTGTGCATCAGCCTGTTCACTTATTTATTTACTTGATATTGATTGATCAACTATTATTTGCCAAATATTTTGTTATGCAGTGAGAATGTAATAGTAGCCCTGATGGAAGCATTCTCTGCCTGATCTTAATGAACTTGCATATAATAGAACATTCTCCAGAAAGGGAAAATTTTTTTTTCCATCCACACAGAAGAGATAAGATTATCTCTCAATAACATTTTATTAAGTTCTTAATTATTAATATTCCCTGTACTTGATTTTTACCAGAAAAATCAAATAAGTGTTTTCTCAGAATACCCTGTATTTCTCATGTTCTGATTTGGAAAGCTAATTATTGCAATACCTTTAATTCATCCATGTTTCCAGAAATAATAGCAAAACTACTGTTTTGAAAATCTGTACACTCTTCATTTTTAAGGCTGGTTGCTGTTCTGGGCATGAATAGTATTTATTAATACACAGGAACCCTCTCGTAGCTCTCCTCTCAGACATTGGAGTAGATTTAGCATCCAGCAAGTGGATGTCACCTCTCTGAGGAGTTTTATACACAGAGAAGTTCTGAGAGGCCCTTGGTGAGAACCGTCAACATGAATGTCACCATCCCCTAAGAAACCTAAGGGCCACGATGTCCTTCCAAGGCATTTATTATGACATCGTGCTTCCACGATCGACTTGTGGACTTTAAGAAAAGGAATGTAACCCTTTGTCGAAAACGATGGTAAATTAAAATTAGATCCCTAAAAGTTTTGAAAACAATGTAACTTATA
>PVJD01009802.1:0-59248 GCA_004026545.1 Mormoops blainvillei
AGTAGTAAAGGCTTATAAAGAAAACTAGCAATTCTCTGTCTCATTTCTATCCACTCCCCAATTCCTCTCTCCAAAAACAACCATTTTAAAATCTATTAGGTCTATCTTCTGTTTACCTTTGTATTTCTAAATAGTAAGTTTAATCTATTGTCTGCCTAAGAATATTAACTAGAGGTCTACCTGTTGTCTCTTTGCTATTTCTCTCCCTCTCTCTCTCTCTCTCTCTTCCTTCCCCCTCCCCCCTCTTCCCTCCTTCCCTCCTCCTTCCCTCTCTCTTTCTCTTACATTTGGAGATTTTTCCTAAAATATCTGATAATCCATTTATTTAAAGAGTCAATAATAATTAGATTGAAAGTTCTGGGGGTGGAATGAGAAGGGAGAAAAGGAAATAGCTAATCATTTCCTGTTGAAAACACCAAAGCTCCCAGTGGTAACTTTGTTTGTTTTTTCTCTAGAGCTATTCTGGAAACAGTTTTCTAGAAAAGAGATTTCTTGAATCTTCTGCCCATCTGGAAGCCAAATTCCCCTGGAGGAAGAGGGTGGGCAGTGGTGTAGAGCCCCCAGTACATAGCTCATTTTCAAGAAACCCCCTATTTTTAGTCTCAGCCTGTCCTCTGCATTTGAAGTTTCTAAGTAAAAGGGGAAATGCTTAATATATAAAGTTAAGGGTGGGGGGTGATCAGCATATAAAATTATATATACAGTATGATTTATCTGTATTCAAATATGCATGAAGGAGCTACAAGGAAATTCACCAAAATATTGAATAGTAACAGCTATTTCTGAGTGGAGGTATAAAATATGATGGTTATTTTCTTTTTGATACTTTTGCTTATTTTTCCAAAATTTCCACAAAATATAGGCATTAATTTAATAATAGGGAAAAATACTCCATTTTTAAAGAAACACACATTAGGATGACAACAAGGAACTCCAGAGGTACATGTAGAGAACAAAGAGTTTTTCTGCCCCCAGGTTAAAAAGTTCATAATTAAATATTTCATATATTGATATTTAGAAAATATGAGTAGAATATTAAGAAATATTTTATTGATATATTGATATGTTGAAAATGTGACTTGTGTACCAGAATCCAGCTCAAGAAAAAAACATTAAGAACTTTAAATCTCTACCTCAGTCCTTCTCACTCATATGAATTTGTGTTTGTCATTGGTTTTTCATTAGAGTTTCATGATCTAAAAACAACCTATATGTCCTGACCTCTGTGGCTCAGTTGGGCATTGCCCTGCAAAGTGAAAGGTCACCAGTTTGATTCCTGGTCAGGGCACATGCCTGGGTTGTGGATTCAGCCCCAGTGAGGGTAAGAAGCAGCCAATCAATGTTTCTCTCTCACATCGATGTTTCACTCCCTCTCCTTCTCCCTCCCTTCCTCTTTCCCTAAAAATAAATAATTAAAATCTTTAAAAAATATAAAAAATAAAAACAGTTCATGACCTAGTTTTGCACCCTTTGAATTTTATACAAATGGAATAATGCTATGTGTGCTATTCTGCAAGCTGTTTTTCTTCACTCCATGTTAGTTAGTTTTGTGAATAATTCTGGCTTCTGTTTCTCTTCTGGTGAATACCTATATTATCACACCTTTATTTAACATCTTTTCTCCATTTCTTTAGACAGTATCCATTAGTTCCCTCTCAAACCAATGAAAAGTTATCTTATTTCCATTTCCTCCTCTGTAACTTTAACCAAAGGTAAGAAGTTCCACCTTTATTACATTTTTTTTCTTTGATTTATCAAAATATTCTGCTTTCTGATTTCTCTGCTTTCATTTTTAGTCCTTATAAGTGTGCAAATGTACAATATTTATTTGGACAATCAAGCTTTGAAGTTTTTTTACTGTAATGCTAATTTTTACCCCCAAGTACCCTTACTTATTTGTGAATTAAGTATATGCATTAATGTATTAATTTATTAAGGACAATTAATTAAATTATGCACAAAAATAGAACTATTGAAAGGATAAAAATATTTCCTTACCTTTCCTCACTGAGTCATCACATGCTGCCCCCAGAGTGCAGACATCTTCCAAATTTATATAAGTAATCCTCAATTTTTCAGCATCATTCATCTTTTTGAGAGTCAAATTAACGTTATGGACTCTATGAAAAATGCACGTTTTCTCATGATTTCAGGCAACTAATTCACAATTCAGCAACTCCCTAGGAACTCAAATGAAGGCCCCTGCTTTAGACATTCAACATTATTGGGATTATAAACAATGCCGGCTTCAGAATCTCTCTGCAATAAAAAGAGATATGAAACATAAGTCATTCGACAAGATATAAACATCATAGTCAAGTTAACATTGCCTGATTAAATATATGATAATTCCTTTAGATAACCTCTCCAAGAATACCATAATGCAATGAAGGAGAGACCTCAAACAGTTCTCTCACACCTTCTCTCCTTTCAGCCTCCCTTTTTTTCCTGGCTTTTTCTCTCTCACCCCCTCTTCCTTCTCCCTCTCCTTCCTTCCCATTCATTTTCTTTCTCCACTCCCACCCCACCCGCCATAAAAAACCCAACAACCCAGAATTAGATTTTCTTGAGTAAATGTGCTCCACCTACTGGTTCTTTAAAAAATTTCATATTTAAACACAATTTGAGAAACTGAAGACACTACCTGATATGTTAATGGATATAATTTTATTGCCTGAATTTTGGTACTTGAGGAGACCTTGGTAATTTAAAGACTAAGATCATTTCTAAAATATGAACTTTCCCTGACTGGTGTGGCTCAGTGTACTGAGCGCCAGCCTGCAAATTGAAAGGTTGCTGGTTCGATTTCCAGTCAGGGCACATGCCTGGGTAACAGGCCAGGTCCCCAGTTGGAGGTGTGAGAGAAGTAACCAATTGATGTTTCACTCCCTCTCTTTCTTCCTCCCTTCCTTGCTCTCTAAAAATAAATAAATAAATAAAAATATTTAAAATATTAATGTAATGCCTAATCTATCCACCATATTATATATTACATGTATTATTTTAATATTTTCTCCTGTATGTAGAAGCATAGCTATCGTAATGTTTTAACCCTTATTACAACCACATCCAACTTGTCCCTTTAAATTTCCTTCTTCCCTATTCCGTTTATTCAATGAGCTGCTTCTTGGCCTCCTTCTCTGACACATTTTCCCATGCTCACTTTTCTGCCCAGAGTTCAGTCTTTGACTATCCCTTCGTTTTTGTTTTTGATTTTGTTTTTCATTTTTTTAAATTTTGACTTGAGTATATCTTTATTGATTTTAGAGAGAGAAGAAAGGAGGACAAGAGAAAGGGAAAGAAATATCGATGTGAGAGAGAAACATTAATCGGTTGCCTCCCATACCGGCCTATGACCAGGGATTGAACTCGCAACCTCGGTATGTGCCCAGGAATTGAATCTGCAACCTTTTGGTGTAGGGGGACAATGATCCAACCAACTGAGCAAGCCAGCCAGGGAAGACTCCCCTTTCTTACTAAAACTATATGAACCTCATTGGATGGTTCACATTCTACTTTTTCAACAATCACCTTTACACAAATAATTGGTAAATATATGTTTCTAGAGCTAACTCCCCCCCTGAGGCTTAGAGTCACATCTCTAAATACTGGCATAGACAGCTTGCAGGCATATAAAGCTCATCAAAACTTCTGCCTTCTTTTTTGTGAAGGGTCTCTAACTTGTTCCGATTACTGCTGTTTAACAAGCCACCCCAATTTAGGGACATAAAACAGCAATCATTTTATTATGTTCACAAACTCTGTAAGTTGGAATTCTGGTTGGCACAGCAGGGATGGCCCTGTCTTTGCTCCACATGCTAGAGTGTCAGTAAGAAGACTCTTTTGCTGTTATAAGGAGGGTACAATATCTCACATTACCGAAGCGATGGGGGAGAGGGAGGTGAAGATGAAAAGTAAGACCTTGTTGTTTTCTAGAAATATTCACATTATTCATGTTGAATAGTATGTAAGACAAGATACACTTGAGTTAAAACTTTCAGCAGAAGTTAGTAAGTTCATTTGTGTTGATGTAGACATTATCTAAAATTTTAAATAATAAAATTATTCTTTGAAAATATCTACTGAATTATTTTTTTAAGTTAAATTACAACTTGAACTATAAGAAATTGATAAGTTGGGTTGAAAGTTTGCATATTATTTCTATGGTTAGAAGCATGGCAAGTAGCACACATGGAACATTCTAAAACACTCAGGCTTCCTTACCAAATCAAAAAATGGAAACCACTTTGACCCGGCCTGAGCATAAATCGCTATGGACACTTTTATTTATTAATGCATTACTCACTTGCTGTTAAATAATAGAGGCATTCAACTGGTACAACTTTATTTGTGAACTTCAATTTGATACTCCCCCAGCCATTTCATAAGCAAATGAATCCCTGACAGAGTCACAGAGTCGATTTTGTAACTTTAAATGACTACGAAGTCAAATGACTATGTTTATGTCAATTCACTGAAACTCATTAAACTAACTGAGACTGTGATAGATTAGATTATGCCAAATTTATGTTCAAGTGTGTGCTGAAATATGAATGGGAATTAATAGGTGAAGAATTCTTTAAAACACTGATGAATGAGTTTAACTTCTAGAATCAAAACCAAGTACATTAATTGGAAGATGGAATGCAGTTTAATTACCTTGCTCTCCTAGTATGTGCTGATGTGTCTTTGGTATTAAACCACCTGTAGAAACAGGTCTGTGAGGTTTCATATTGTATGATCTATGATTTGGTTTCAGGTAAGGATACTAAATTCAGGATTTAGTCAAGACATTTGTAAATGCTTAAGCTTCACTAACTTAAATGTGGTAATTTAGGTTTATTATAAAATTGGAATTTTACATGTGTGTTTCTTTAGGAAGGATCAAATTGGTTTGTTTGTTTATTTATTTATTTATTTATTTATTTATTTGAGAGAGGAGAAGGGAGGGAGAAAGAGGGGAAGAGAAACAACAACCAGTCAGGACTAGGCAAGCTACCCGGCCTGTGCCCTGACCAGGAATCAAACCGGCCCTGATTTTATATGAGCTGTCTTTTTAAAATCCTCAAGGTGGAACTAAGGTTAAGGGTGGAAAGAACCCAGGCTAAGGCAGGACTGCAGGAAAAAATGGGTGGCTGGTTTTTAATTTTGGCTTTTCAATTGAAATTGCTTTCCGAGAGTCTGAAGTGCAGACTCTACAGATCCCAACATAAAAGATTAATGTGGGAAATTGGTCCTCCATTGCCAGGAACTCCCAGACCTCAGCCCTCATTAATACTCCTGGTAGAAAGCCTTGAGTTACAAGTACTTTACAGAAATGGGAAGATTTAACTGGAAATGAGATTAACTTAAAATGACCAAAACGCAGCTTTCTTTCAGCACCAAAATTAATTTTGTGCCTGCAAAATCAGAAAATGCCAGCTCTAAAACTAAACTGAATAGATGGGAAACATATTGATTTGGAAATTAAAGGCTTCTAGGAGGAGCACTGATAAATTCTTTTAAAAAAAGAAGTTGTTAAGAAATTTTAGAGGCTCTCTCTGAAATAAAGGAGGCTTCCGAAACTGATAAATTGCAAACTCCTCATTGCTTGGCCTTCTATAATTCCTTCACTATATTTGCTTTCTGAGTTTCCTTGTCAAGACTTCCCCTCCCCCTCCCTTTCTCCTTCCCCTTTTATCTCCTCTATATTCTCCTCTACTTACCACTCCCTACCAACCTGGGGAAAAAGAAGATAGGAATTCAGACAAGAATAATCCAGGAATTCTAGTGCCTCCCTTTGGAGAAAAGTTGGTCTCAGGCAGAGAGGAACCAGCAATTGTACATGTTTCTTGGACTAGTACAGAATTAAGCAATCTACCTAAAACTTTCCCCCATTTCTCTGTGATCCTGATGGGTTTACAAAGGAATTTAACTTAACTGTTAGAATATGTAATCCTGGCTATTCTGATCTATTCCAATTAATACACCTACTAGTTTTGGGCAGCAATTTAGGATTACTTAGGAAAATTTAGGATTACTAAATAGGATTCACAGATATGTCTAGACTCTAGATATCAACAGAAAGCTTCAAGGAACAAAGACTGACTTTGCAACTGATAACAGCCCCTTGGAGAAATGGTCTGGTAACCGCTTATTCATCTGGTTCATGGCGGTCTTTCTAGGTAAAGAACAAAGGTTACTTTCCTGGGAGATGTCAAGGAAGAACCTCAAGCCATTTTGCTGACCTTACGAACTTGAGAAATTTATCCAAATCTATAAATATTGTAGCCAAAGCCTGATGGCAACTATATGGTTTGGCTTTTCCCTGTGAGGCTAATTAAAGCTCGATCTGAAAATTCTTTGTAACATTCCAGCAAAGTAGATTTAAGAAAGCCTACATGATCAGTTGTTATTCCTGTTCTGTTGATGCAAATAATCAGGCCAAATTGAAACTGGGCTTAATGCATTTAATGAATTGGTCTTGATTTTTTTCTTTGATAAAAATGAGAGTGATTTTAGGACAAAAATTGTGTTCCAATAAAATCTATTATACACAATTATGAAAATTAGATTCTAATTCAGTGAATTGTTTGTAAAATTTTATTTTTCACCTATGAACTAGGCTGGATCTTTAAGTTTTCTAGTTTTCCGAAATGTTTTGGCTACAACCATCAAACTTCCACAGAAATGGAAGAAAAACTTGACAGTGGGGATTTGTAACAGTGGAAAATTGTAATGGTGGGAAATTGCAACCCACCCCACCATTCTTTTGACATTGTTTCTGTAAGTGCTGACATGGACTAATGTGTAGCTTGTAGATAAATAGGATGTTTATATAAGAATCCTAGGAACTAACTTTAAAAGATGAAGACTCTGACCTTTAAGCATCCCAGTTACAGGAGACGTGCTGATCTTCAACCGTGGAGCCAGAATGACATGAGGTGGGGATGGCAAGGAGCCAGGATGACTTAACCAGTGTGACACACACCGGACCATCACTTGCCTTATCAGAATGGACTGTGCTTATCTACATAGAGAGAGCTGTTCAACCTATCCCTTGATCTCTTTGTTCTGTTCCCCTCTCCCTCCTTATGAAAACCTCTGCCTACACTGAGAGGTGAAGATGAGCTTTGAGATGTGAGTTCCTGATCTTCCCAGGAGATGGGCAGAAGACATGAGTCCCCCATCTCATATTGAGGAGGCTGGCACCTCAAAATAGACCACTTTCTTTTATATCAGCACCTGCCTCTCGAGTAATGGCTTTTGTAGTGGCAGGCCGCTGGACCTGCATTTTGGTCACAAAGGCAGCCCATAAAGAATGGAAAGTATGCCCTGGCTGGCGTAGCTCAGTGGATTGATCATCGGCCTGCAAACCAAAGGGTCGCCAATTCGATTCCCCAGTCAGGGCACATGCCTGGGTTGTGCGCCAGGTCCCCAGTAGAGGGCGCATGATAGGCAACCACACATTGATGTTTCTCTCCCTCTCTCTCTCCTTTCCTCTCTATCTAAAAATAAATAAAATCTTTAAAAAAAAAAGAATGGAAAGTAGGTTGCAAAACTATTAGATGTCATACAGAAATAGAAATAATAGGCAATAATCAAAATTCCAGAGCTATCTAAAGCTAAAGGAAATTATTTAGCCGATGCTACAGTTAGACAGGCAGCATTAAACAGCCAAATTATTCAGCAAAGAATGCTCCTTGCTTCTTATTAAATCAATAAGACTCTCCTTCATAGTTCTGCTGGACAGCTGCAGACAAAAGGAGGATATGGCAACAAGAGGGGGAAACTGCGTCCCAGGCAGACAGATATGGCTTGGACCTAATGATAAACTGATCTTACCTATAGAGGCTTAATTACCTATGGTTTACATGTACATGAGCTAAAACATTAAAGTCCTAAAAGGTGATTTCATAGAGTAAATAATATTATTGCAATGGTGGCGCATAAAGTGTATAGCGCATGTTCTACTGGTGGAAATATAATCATGGAAAATCATTCCGTGGGTCCCAATGACATTTCCCACTTCCTCCAAATCGAAGTATGGTAATGGGATCTTATTTAAGTGCCTCCATCTCAAGAATGCAAACATGTGTTATCTATAATTTTGTATGGATTGAGGCATTCCCTTGCAGGAGAGCAACAGCCTTAATGTTAGATAAATTATTAGAAAAAAAAAATATATATATATATATAGAAACTTCTGGTCAAGATGGCGGCACGGGTAAATGTAGCTCGCCTCCTCACACAGCTACATCAAAATTACAACTAAAATATAGAACAACCATCACTTAGAACTGTCAGGAATCAATTTGAGTGGAAGTCTGACAACCATGGAATGAAAGGAACCACATCCATCTGGGCTAGTAGGAGGGGTGGAGATGTGGAATGGGCTGGCGGATAAAATTTCAGGAGGGGTATCTTGGGAGCGAGGAGTAACCCCTGCCAAAACCCCTGACCCAGGGTTCCAGTGCCAGGAAGATAAGTCCTCATAACTTCTGGCTGCAAACTCCAGTGGGGACTGAGTCGGTGGAAGAAACTACTGGAGTACCAAGCAGTTTCTCTTAAAGAACTCACATATAAACTTACTCAGACTCACTCCCTCTGAGCTCCAGCACTGGGGTTGCAGCTTACAAGGTACCAGTGGCGTACAGGGAGGAACTGAAGTGCCTGGCATCAAGACAAGAGCTGGGGAACAGCTTTCTCCCAGACAGAAAAGTGAGCAGAGACCATCGTCACTTTTTTGAACCCTCCCCCAAAAAAGCCACAAAGCCCACAGCTAGTGTTATATCTGAGACTCCATCAGCCTGGCTAATAATGTTTGCCCCACCCTGGAGATCCCCAGAGACTCTATTCTATCCAACTTATGGGCCCACCCAAACTGCTTTTCCATAACGAATGCCTGGTCTCGTCCCATGCTTCACAACTTTCTAAATCCTAACAAACAAGCAACAGCCAGTGTCAGTGAGCCCCCTTGCTAAGTAGCCCCAGGACTGGTACTAGCAGCAACCAGCCTAGATTCACAGCTTGGCTTCCTCTGGGACTCTCTAAGCCCAGCACTAGTAGCAGCCACTTCAGATTGCTTTATAGCTCAGGCAGGGTGGCCCTGGGCAAAACACAGCTTGGGGCTGACCTTGGCCTGCACCACCCAGGGAGCTCCAGAGCCTGCACACCCAGTGGACAGCTACAGAACACATTGGAGCATGACCACCCAGCCCTGGACAGCTGGTCCTCCATGGAGGGCAGAGATTGGTGGACTCCGGTCATGGTCAGCCCTTGTAGCTGACTGGCATGGGTAAATCCCTCCCATTGACCTGCCAACAGCAATCAAGGCTCAACTGCAAGAAAAGGGTGTACTCAGCCCACATTAGGGTGCACCTCGAGTGCTCAGCTTGGGTGATAGGGGAGGTTGTGCCACTGGACCCTGCAGAACACTATTACATTAGGCCATGCTACCAAGACAGGGAATTCATAGCAGCTCTTATCTAATACAGAAACAAACACAGGGAGGCCGCAAAAATGAGGAAACAAAGAAGCACGGCCCAAATGAAAGAACAGATCAAAACTCTAGAAAAAGAACTAAACAAAATGCAGATAAGCAATCTATCACATGCAGAGTTCGAAACACTGGTTATAAGAATGCGAAGGAACTTATTGAGGACCTCAACAGCATAAAAAATATCCAGTCAGAAACAAAGGATTTACTAATTGAAACAAAGAACAAGTTACAGGGAGGCAACAGTAGAGTGGATGAAGCTGAGAATCAAATCAATGATTTGGAACATAAGGAAGCAAAAAACAACCAATCAGAACAACAAGAAGAAAAAAGAATCCCCCAAAATGAGGGTAGTATAAGCAGCCCCTGGGACAACCCCAAGAGGTCCAACATTCACATCGTATGGGTGCCAGAAGGAGAAGAGATAGGGTCAGAAATTGGAAATCTATTTGAAAAAATAATCAGAGAAAACTTCCCTAATTTGGTGAAGGAAATAGACATGCAAGTCCAGGATGCACAGAGTCCCAAACAAGTTGGACCCAAAGAGGACCACACCAAAACACATCATAATTAAAATGCCAAGGGTTAAAGGTAAAAAGAGAATCTTACAAGCACCAACAAAAAAGCAGAGCGTTATATACAAAGGAGTCCCACAAGACTGTCAGCTGGTGTCTCAAAAGAAACTTTGCAGGTTAGAAGGGACTGGCAAGAAATATCCAAAGTCATGAAAAGCAGGGATCTACAGCCAACATTGCTCTACCCAGCAAAGCTCTCATTTAGAATCAAAGGGCAGATATAGTTTCCCAGACAAGAAAAAACTAAAGAAGTTCATGAATACCAAACCATTATTATATGAAATGTTAAAGGGACTTATTTAAGAAAAAAAAGAAGCTCGAAACTATGAACAATAAAATGGCAAAAAATACATATCTAACAATAATTGAATCTAAGAAACAAACTAAGGAAACAAGAAGAACAGAGACAGAAGCATGGATATGGAGAATGTTTTGATGGTTGCCAGATGGGAGGGGTTGGGAGGGAATGGGTGAAGAGGTGAGGGGATTAAGGAGTACAAATAGGTAGTTACAGAATAGCCATAGGGATGTAAAGTACAGTATAGGAAATGGAGAAGTCACAGAACTCATATGCATGACCCATGGACATGAACAATGGTGGGGGCATTGCCTGAGGGAGGGGGGGGCGCTGGTTGGAGGGGGCTGAAGGGGGAGAAATCAGGACAACTGTATCAGCATGATCAATAAAATGTAATTTTTAAAAAAGAAAAAATAATGATTCCCAGTTAGGAACCGCCTTTTAATTACAGTGACTCATTTTACTTAGTTTACAGTGACTCAAATAATGCAATCCATTTGTAATATTTGACCTATTTTACAGTATTTTTTGTGCCAATCACCCTCAGTTTTCTGGATCGGTAGAATATATAAATGTACAATAAAACTTAACTAGGTAAATATTCAGAAGCTTTTTGTTTCCCTTGGCCAAAAGTTCTCCTTACAGTACTCTTCAACCCGAAATCTATGGTAAACATAGATTTTCTCCTTAAGAAATAGTCACCAGCTGCCCTATAAATCTAGACGTATTATCAGTAATACTCCTTTTGTGGTTGCTTTTTGAAGTTTAGAAGAAATTCTATTACAAAAGGGAGGAAAGAAATGTGTATTTTTTTAAAAATATTTTTATTTATTTATTTTTAGAGAGAGGGGATGGGAGGGAGAAAAAGAGGGAAAGAAACATCAATGTGAGAAAGATATATCAGTCGGTTGCCTCTGGCACGCTCCCAACTGGGGACTGGCCTGCAACCCAGGCATGTGCCCTGACTGGGAATCGAACTGCAGACCTTTCGGTTCACAGGCTGGTGCTCAATCCACTGAGCCGCGCCATCCAGGGTAGAATGTGTATTTTTCTTTTTTCTTTTTAACCCTCACCTGAGGACATGCTTATTGATTTTAAAGAGGGGGAAGGGATGTAGAGAGAGGGAGAGAAACTTCGATGTGAGAAACATTGATCAGTTGCCTCTCACAGGGACTGAACCCACAACCCAGGCAAGTGCCCTGACCAGTAATTTAACCTATGACCTTTGGGTTTACAGGACGACACTCCAGCCAACCAAGCCACACCAGCTATGTTGGGATGTGTATATTTTTAGAAGTTAAAATCAGTTTTTCCTAATAAGGTGGATACTTCCAAATGAGAAAAAAAAAGACAAAATAAGAACAAGGGAAGTTGCAGAAAGTTAGTGGAAAAGAACTATGAAATAAGGAATTTTATGTATAAATACTAGAACTCAATTACAGAAATATGCTTACTCTCAAGCCAACAGAGACAACTATATCAACTCCAATGGAAGTTGAAATGGCTATAAAAACATGGCCCTCTACAACTGCTGCTGAGGCAAAGGAAATTCACTTACAAAACTCCTACTGTCCTCCTGATGATAATTGTACTTTACAGCATTGTGTTCTTACAGGCTTGGCCCTGGTTAAAACTTATGGTTACAGCTGCTAATTGCACAACTAGCAGGAATCAGATTAATAACAGCCCCTGCGTGCTTCCAATGGGAAGTAGACGGGCTATAGTGAATAGGAACATATCTCGTGGTCATGTTGTGAAAACGGAAAAGGTGTATGTACAGTGTGCCCTCGAACTATAAGTAAATATTATACTAGATGCAAAATATAGAAAAGTGAGGTAGGCAACAAAACTTGAATCCTGGTAACTTATAGGTTAGAAATGATCCAGACTGTTTTCTTAATAAAGGCCCGTAAGACCTGGCTGCCTCCCATTTACGTACTTTTCGCTTTTAAGAAAAATTCAGCCTAGACTTCCAACAAAGGTTATGGTCTTTCCCCGTCCCTAAGGGTGCATTGTTCTGCAAGACAAACACTGACACTGAGACATCCTAGGAATGAGCCTTCCTAGCACCATAGGACCTTGTTAACCAACCAAAGGATTGGTCATAAAAGGCATCCTTTGGACTATGACCAAAAGGGGGATGCGTGGATGAAAAGGTTCCATGTGCTAAAACTGACAAGCTCAGGGGAGGCCTGAATGGTGGTCTTACGAACTCAGAGACCTAAAGTAATCACATTAAAAACTCTCTAACTAAAAGCAGGTCATGGCAGGCACTCATGTCCCAGGCTAGACTCTTTCCTGACAAAGCCAACCTTTACCTTAATTGAGCCTATTATCTTTTTATCATTAACATACCTTTGCAATGTCAAATTTCCTTTTTTCCAGACCCCTCAAAGCACAGGCACCACACAGAGGGAAACCACGAATCCCCTCATTGTTGTTATTGTATTAATGGTTACCTATACCCACCTACGTAAAAAAAAGTACGTGTCTATCACTTCACTTTTTATCCAGTCTCAGAGGTTCTTCCCCACTACCTTGCTTTGCTTTCTCCCCCTCCCTAATCTATCACCAATGGATTTCATGTAACCTTCTCACATCTTCTCTTTTGATTGCAATGTATAAAATAAAGTGCAAAACTGCCATTTTCTGGAGCATTTTCTTAATCCACCAAGGTTTTTCTTCCTGGCAATTGTCATCAGTTTGTCTCCAATAAACTCCTAAAAATTCTTACAGGCTTGGACATTTCTTACATTGATAGTACTGCAGAAATTCAGGTAAGAGGGAATGTGGGGCAGTGAACAGGGGAAGGAAATCAGAAACATGTCAAAGGCAGTGTCAACAGGATCTGACTAGGACAATGAGGGAGGGAGGGAGTCAGTTTTGTGGCTTTGGGTGTGAAAGGCTATGTGGTAGTTTCCAAGATGACCATAAATTCCTTGAAACTCCACCCATGGCGTTAACATCTATTCCCTTCCCCTTCAATCTGTAGGTGGTTTAGTGACTCACTAAACTACTGGAATGGAACTGACACTACATAATCTCTTGGGCTGGGTCAGAAGACAATGATGCACACTTTGGTGAAATATGAGTTCTGAGCTGCCTGTAGACACTGGTCCGCAGTCCACACTGAGACCAGCCTTTGAGTGGCCTAAGCACTGACGTATGGGTAAAAAACCTGCAGATGATTCCAGCCTCAATGAATTCTAACCGGAAGAAACACATGGAAGGAGAGGTAGCCATAAAGGAATGGACTATCTGGTCTTCTAATCTGGCATGCCCAAGTTCTCTATTTCAAACATTCAGTTCCATAAGTGGGTACGCAAAGTATACTGATAAAAAATAGTAGTTAGAGAAATTTACTTTGAATAACAGCAGTATGGTCTTTTTTCCAATGGTTCTGCAATTGTTTTTTCTTCCTTAGACCCATCTGCGAGAGAAATACACTGAAGGGTATGAAAAACAGAAAGGCACAGAAAATATTTGAAATTTTATCTCAGTCCATTGCCCAGACCCCGAAAGGCCAAAATACAACTAAATATGCTAGCAGATCTATATGATAAAGGACTTTTTATTGTAAAAGGCAAACTGAGGCTTGCTTAGAACATTCATTCCTACATGCCTGTATTATGGGTTTTTTAATTAATCGACATTGTTGAAGTATAAATTATATACACAATAAAATTCCGTCATTTTACGTATGATGTTCAGTGAGTTTTGATCAAAGTTCACAGTTTGGTAACCACTGCCAAAATCAATATATGGAACATTTCCAACACCTCAATATATTTACTCATTCCCTTTCATAATTTCCCAGCCCCGGCCTCTGGCAACCACTGATCTGCTTTCTGTTCTTAGAGTGTTAGCTTTTCTGGGTTTGCATATAATGTAGTTATTCAGTGAGAGCTCTTTTGTGTCTGGCTTCTTTACTTGACACTATGCTTTTTTAATATTCATCCACATTGTTATGTTTATCAGTAGTCATTCTTTTTCATTACTAAGTAGTACTTTAACATATGGATTTATCACAATTTTTTTATCCATTCACCTGCTGATGGGCATTTTTATTACTTCTTATTCTTGGCTATTGTGAATAAAGCTACCATGAAAATTTGAGTGCAAAACTTGTATTTTTGGGGGGGAGGGGAGGAATACTTAGGAATAAGGAACTAGGATTTTAGAACTAAGAAATACTTGCCTTCCCTGTGTCAATTATCTGGAATAAAAGTGAAAATTACAGACACATTCCACAATAAAATTTAATCAGCAGATCTGTTGCAGGACAATTGAAGAAGTCATACGTTTTCCAGCCCTAAAGAGTCACAAAGTTACATACATTCAACATGGTCCAAGATAATGCTTAATACTAAGTAGGGAGATAACTATTCCTTACAAACTTCAATGTATTATGGATTAAAAGAAAAAAAAAAAAACCTCAAACATGTTTGAAGATTTTTTTTAAAGATTTTATTTATTTTTTATTTTTAGACAGAGGGGAAGGGAGGGAGAAAGAGAAGGAGAGAAACATCAATGTGTGGTTGCCTCTTACACGACCCCACCAGTGACCTGGCCCACAACCCAGGCATGTGCCCTGACTGGGGAATTGAATCCACAACCCTTTGGTTCACAGGCCAACACTCAGTCCACTGAGCTACACCAGCCAGGGCCCAAACATGTTCATAATACAATATAAACAAAGAAGCCATATTAAGAATTTTGTCATGATTTTCTCTTAAAAGAAAAATGTATTTATAAAATGCCTACATGCTTCTCACACTCATAACATTTATATTATGTTTGCTTTAATTAAAGAAGGAAAATGTTTATCACCAAACGAGAAACATTTCCTATATTCATAACATCCCCAGGATTGCTTAAATTTCCATATAGAATTGTTCTGGAATAGAACATTCTAAATATCAGATCTATGGTTATAAGCTTTCACATTCAAAAGTGCAAAGAATCCCAACATTAACAAATTATAGTTCTACAAAAATCAAAGTTACAACTTAGATGTTCTTTATTTAAGTAACGGTGATCTAGAATTAACAACTACAGGTAATCACCAAATTATAACACATGCAGAGATTAAGAAAATTTCCAATGTTCCTGAATATCTGTTGCTATAAAAAAGTGAGTACTGTACAATATTATGATTTCTACAGCAAGATACATAAATACAAACATTATGATTAAAGAAATGCAGTAATAACAAAGTAAAACTTTTACCTTCATTTCAAGTTGCTTTTTTACATTAGTAATAAGCTCAACCTCGTTGAATTAATTAAAATAAATTTATCCCAAGACAGATTTTTGTGGCAGAAGCTAAAACTTTAAAAAATATATATGAAATGAAAATAACATGAAAAGTTCCCTGATACGAATTACAATATTTAGTTAGATTCCCTTAACTCAGTACAGGAAACCCAATGTCATATTTTGTAAACTAGCCATATAAAGTCATTCTAAAAGCATACATGAGATTTGTGTCCACCAACGGACTCCGACAGGCTGCCATCTCACCACCCAACCCCGACCACATCCAATGGAAACCTCTGGTGCTTAAGACACATTTCTCCACCTTCCAAGGAGGCAGACTCCAGAATGAAATTTGGGGCTCCAGACGCAGGTAACTAACTGCCACACAGTGGCAACGGTGCCGGCCAGTGGAGTGGGGCATTCTGTGTCCCCAAGCCCCAGGAAGGCTGCTTTGCCTGCATCAATGCACCCAGTCCCTTGGATGGCGCAGAACTTCCAGAATTTCAGCTTCTTTGGAGTTCTCTGAGGGTGAATGCATGTACTCCCAGCTATGTCCATCCGAAACAGAAGCAGAAAATGTAATAATAAAAATATAATCAACGACACACATACCTCTTTACTTAAGATAAATGAAAAATAAAATTCTAAAGGAGTAAAAAAATGTTTTATACCACTTTGTCATTACTCTACCTAATATGCCTTTCACCCACTAGGCTTTTAAAAAATATTTATTGCTAAAGAAATAAAGTTTCCCAATTCCTGAGCATTTCCCTTGGCTAATACTAATATCCCAGAACCAAAATACACTTTTACTATAAACCACGGTTTTATAAAGTGAAGAACCTGAGATGATCCATGGGCAAACTCTTTTTGACTTCACACTTACACATTTATTTTGTGTTACTTTCTACTTACTGCAATTATATTGGTTTGCCTTTTTACATGAATTCTCTCTCAGAAAAAAAAGAGTATAAAATTAAAGTAAATAATACATCAGATAATATACAAATATGGTCAAAATGGTTAAGCTGTAGTATGAAGTCTGGCAAACAGTGGTCTAGACCAGGAGTTGGTATACTTTTCCTGTAAAGGGCCACATAATAAATACCTTAGGCTTTGTGGGGCCACATATGGTTTCTTGCATATTCTTTTGTTTTTAATAAATCCTTTAAAAATGTAAAATCCATTCTTAGTCAAGGGCTGTACAAAGGCACACCACAAGTGGACTTGGACTTGCCCCGCAGCCTTAAGTTTGCAGACCCCTTAGTAGAGACTGTGAGCAGCTAAAAGGAGCCTGCTGCGTTAATGCTATTCAAATGAGCAAGGCCGCGACTTCTAGCCCGACCAAGTCGGCTTGGAGTGTGCGCTATAATTAGGAGGCAGCAGCCATCCGGCTGCCCTCCCTGCCGGACGCCTTAAGAACTCACCTCTACTTTTTAATCACACCTCTTCTCTGCAGTGGCAGGAATACCTCACAGTGTGTGCGTAAGCTTTTAGCCCAGGACATAAGATCCCCCAAACAATAGTTAAACAAGGACAGAGCCAATGCCATTGTGAAGGCAGTGACAACCACGGAGGGCACTGATCTGAAAAGGCTCGATCTGGAGGGCAGACTGACACAAGGCAGACTGTCAGTGCCGTCCAGTAGTTCATTCTTATTTGGACATTTAAATTCATGGAGCAACGAAGATTCTGGCTCTTGTAAAGCAAACAATGGTAATTTTGGTTTTTTCCAGATCTTTTCTATTTCAGTCTGGACACACATGATTCTCATTTTCTTCAAGGTAATGAAGTCAATCATATCTTTATTAACCTAACAGCACTGATGTAAACATGTCTTTAAAATTCCCCACACAGCCCTGGCCAGTGTGGCTCAGCTGGCTGGAGCGTTATCTAGTAAATCACAGGTTCAATTCCCATTCAGGGTACATGACTAAGCTGTGGGCTCGTCCCCAGCTGGGGCACATAGAAGAGGAAACTAATTGATGTTTCTCTCTCTCTCCCCTTCCCTCCCCCTCTTCCAATCACTAAGCATGTCTGTGGGCGAGGATAAAAATAAAATAAAAATTAAATCAAAGTAAAATAAATTAATAAAACTAAAAGTAAGCTAAAATAAAACTTTAAAATAAAATGAAATAAAATAAAATAAAATAAATAAAAATTCCCCACGCAGATTAATTACGCTTCAGGAAGCTCACAGCAGCACAGAAAGCAAGAAAAGAATGCCAGGCACCTGAAATGATCTCTCATACTTTCAAATAAGCTTAATACTTCATACTGGAGAGTAAGACATTTCCT
This sequence comes from Mormoops blainvillei, assembly GCA_004026545.1. Taxonomy (NCBI): domain Eukaryota; kingdom Metazoa; phylum Chordata; class Mammalia; order Chiroptera; family Mormoopidae; genus Mormoops; species Mormoops blainvillei. The sequence continues at coordinate 17,909 of PVJD01009802.1, forward strand.
CATAAGTGCAATAATTTCTAATGAAATTAAGTTTAAAAAGCTGATATGTTCAAATAAGTAGCTCTTCCTAGAAATCCACAAAGTACGGAAGGTTAATCCGGCCCCTTAGACACCATCATCCCCCTATCCTTTCACTCCCTGTCCTTTCCTTGCTCTCACACAGAAAACTGTATCATTCATCCCCACAGTGCTTAAAACACCCAATTTGATTTTCCTTAATTATTTGGCCATGACTTTCTTATAAAATCAGCAAAGTCAAAACCAGTGAATTCTTTAGGTAAGACATTTGCAGTGTAAATGTTCCTGTTTGGTGGGAGTTAGGGGCCTGGGGATGCGGGAATAATTATTATGAGTTATTCTTACCGGGCAGTTAGAGGTAAAGACATCAAGATGCTTTCGATCCTGGATCCTGGAGTGAAGAGGCCAAACTTTGTACCCCGATCATACAGCAGGTTAAATTCGACATACCTGACATAAAGATATCAAATAGTATTAAGGGTCAGCTGAGTAAAATCTCTCTGAAGGGGTGTACATAATGAATTCCTAAAGAGGGGGCTTCTTCCCGTCCACCCCCAGCAGCGGGAACTGGTGCAGGGAACGCCCGTCTACAGTCAGCTGCGTTTTCTCCATCTGGACAGGCGTGAATAAAAGGGTATTCTATTCAACAAACAATAGGATATAGATTTGGTCCCAACATGGGGCAGTTATAAAATAAGAAGGTTGTTTTCCAATACATGAAAAGTATGAACACAAAGCTGAGAACTTTAAGGCACAACAATCACGAAAAAGAAATGGCACCTTAATGAGGACAGTGCAGCCCCTCTAGCCCTCCCCCATGGTCGGAGATATTTCAGTTAAAGATTTCATTTCTCTGCCTATAACTCACATTCCTAACACAGGGTAAAAATCTTGTAATCAAAAGGCCATGTGGTAACTGCAATCTGTTAATATTTACCAACGTATTCTAGATATTTCCTTCTACTGAAGTAGTTCAACAGCATTAATAAGTGGTACTATAATTCAGTCCTCCTGTAGATTCACAGCAATCATAATAAAAGGCAGTGGGTGATTCGCAGTGCTCAATTTTATTATACAGGCATACCTTATGACTATATAATAAGGTATTAAATCTTAGTATGCAAAATATAATTTAAGTGGATCTCATTACTATCAAAATACAATTTAGTAAGCAAAATACAATTTCGGCGAATCTTCCTAACTTCTTCCTCCCTAAGATCATAGAAGAGAACTGCAGCCTCTCGGCCCTTTTCCATCCCTGCCTGATACCACCTTTCTGAAACGTGGTATTTAAGGAACAGCTGTGGTTCTGTAATTTGTATCGATGTCTTTATCAAGGACACTTGTAAGGAGCTCCCTAAATAAGTTTTCTGTAGGTCCCCCTGCTGCCTTCCTTTTTTAGTGAGTGATGCCCCTGTCCCTCCATTAGCCTCTCAGCTCCCACCAAGTTTCACTTAGATCGGATCTTTCTGATTCTTGCCATGTATTAATCCTCTCTCAGGTACCTGTGGACTGTGGACTTTAATCATGCCCTTCAATTTAACTCGTGCCTAAATTATATCCTGTTTTCCTTTCCCGAAATACAACAAAACAGTCAGTCAAAGATCTTTAGTTTCTGCTCTCCTATGGGAGAAAAAAAAAAAAAGACTATAACAATTTAAAAGTTCAAGGTCTGGGGAGAGAATAATAGTACCTGAGGGCAAGAGACTAAATGAGTTGGCAAATAAAAGACTAAAAAGTCAAAAGGGAAGACTGACCACTGCAGGGGAAACTCTTTTGGGGGCAGAAGGAGGTGGGGAAGGGTAACCTCTGAAGGAGCAGATAGGGTTGTAAATGCTGTGTAAGAAGGTCAAGACAGTGCCGATAAGTGCAGTGAAGAGCTCTGGCAATCTTTAGCCCCAGAGTTTACTACCAGCTTAAGGCCCCAAGATAAGGGTGGTAGAAGGAGGCTCTCCTTGAACAGTCACCGCCACACCACAGAAAGTTAATCTAACACCCCACACTTCTAACTCAAAAAAACAGACAACTTCCAATGATATTTACAAATTGAACTTCAAAATGTCTTGTCACGAAATAATGGAAAAAAAAAAACCCCACAAAGAATATATTATTCCTATATCTAAGAAGTGTACAAGGCTTTACCTCATTAGTATTCACAAAACCTGCCAGTTTCTCATATGAAATCTTATGCAAAACTAGAACACTGTACTTTCCACAGTGTTTTTTTTTTTCTTTTTCAGTTATCCTCTTAGGTATACCTTCCCCACTAAACTGTGAGCTTGTTTTCACAGGTCCACGTTATGCTCACCTTTGTAGACGGCACAGGGCCCAGCCCCCGTGGGCACATGAGAAATGTCAAATGAAAAAAGAAAGGCGAAGTAAAGGTGTATTTGAGGAATCATAGGAACAACAACAAACACATTCCAAAAGAGATGCATTGTTTAAGAAGTTTCGGAGGAGAAAAGTTAACCAGCTCTCATTTTCGCAGTTTATAAATGGGGACCCAGAAAGCACAGGCAGTCATGAGGAAGGATACACACCAACTTTTATCTTTCAACTTGGGACATATTTGGAGTTGGCCTTCCCAGGCTCTAGCCTTGCCTTCTTTTAAGTACCCAAAGTGTCATATGCCTGAGCCAGAGTGAACTCAAATGAGAAAAACCCACTTCATAGCTATGGACCAGCAGTATATATACAATTACGATGGCACTGAGAAGCCTATGTGAGCTGGCAGAGTGGATAATTGAGAGCTGAGTCACAAGTGCACCCCAGTGAAGATAATGTCATGACGATCACCCGAGTGAGTTCACCAAGTTCAACGCACAGAGCAGGGAGGCTAAGGTGAGTATCAGGGTAAGAAACAAAAACTTGCTTCAACCACTTCATGAATGGGAAAGACAGCAAATTTTGAAGTCACAATAACCTGGTTCCGCACCTGGGATCTTTTATCTACCGGCTGTGTAATCGTGGACAGGGAACTTGCCTTTCTAGATGAGAAGTTTTCATCTAGAAAATGATAATGACTGGTGTGTGGAAAAAATTAGATGCAAACTGACTCATATATTGGTTGGCACATAGTTAGGACTCCATAATTAGTAAACATTATCACTAAGAGTAAATAATTTCTTAAGTGATTATTTTCATTAAAACAACTTCCATGAAACTTTAATTATGAATGAAAAAAAGGTGTGATTAGAAATTTAAAAAGTAGCAAAAACCTTAAATGATACCCATTATTTTAGCATAAGGCTGCAGAGTATTGCTAGAAGACTACCTAAAAGAAATCAGCTGAATTAAATTCAGCAAGGACTCACTACATACCTACTATGAATTTCCGATGTATAGACAAATGAAATAAACTTTGCTCTTTCAATAATACTATTGTACACAATGTTTTATTTTATTCATTTACTATTCATCTAGTTATGGAAAGAAATTAGGTTGAGGACTAACACAACGCTGGCAAAGCATCTGACCAAGACAACACACCACCCACTATTACTACAGCTGCCCCGGCTCCCCAACAGCTACACAATGAGGCGCTTTATTCACCCTTCGCTCACTCACCGTCCTCTCCGGAGCTGCTGCCACAGCTTCTCCTGAGGGGTGAATGAGTCGTCACAGTGCTTTTTCACAAGGGGAATATAAGAAGGGATGACAGCCTGGGCACAGCTCTGCACAAAGTTAAACACCTCCTCCTTGGATGGAGCATTGAGATCATCGAAAAAGATACCCCCGATGCCCCTCCGCTCCCCACGATGGGCTATAAAAAAGTAATCGTCGCACCTGGAAAACAGAGCAAGGTCAAATCAGGGATCAAAGGGTAAAAACCAAAGGCATGAAAATCAATGTGAGTGTTTCAACTTAGAGCACTATCCTTGACTAATGCCAGCACAGTGTCCTCACTCTTTGTCCAGCCACGAAAATGAAACTAGGTCTTTAGATAGATTTCCTGCAGTTAGCACCAATGTAGAATATGCTTTTGCTTTTATCTGCAAAGCAAGTAGGCAATCAGGGTGTCCAACCTGTGGCCCTCAGGCCACATGCAACCCCGGATGGCTATGAATGCAGCCCAACACGAAATCAATAAATTTGCTTAAAACATTATGAGATTTTACTGCGATTACATGTCACAATGTATTTAATGTGTGGTCCAAGACAACTCTTCTTCTTCCAGCGTGGCACAGGGATGCCAAAATCCCCTGAAAGCATACGGCACTCTAAGACCTTCAGTGAAAAGTGAAACAAACAGCCCGGTATTAATGCTGCATTTCTGGAAACAAGTGGTGCTGCTGCCCTCAGAAGAACTGCTGCTTTCGAAGGAGGAAGGACAGGAATCTTCTACCAACAAGATGACAACCAGGCCCTGTGAGTGGGCACCAACCCCGGAGCTCTCTGAATGAATTCTTTATTCACCAAAGGAAGGTATAGTAAATAATTTCTAAGGTCTCTTTTAGCAATAAAATTTAATGACTCAATAGCACACATGATCGAGAGAAAGGATGTTGGAAGGAAACGTTCAGAACATGAGAGTCTTCCAACATAGTAAAGGTCACCCCTGTGGGCCAGCACATGAAACTATCAATCTGTCCCTGCATCTTTCCCTGCCTGCGGCTCCTGGAGAGCCTTTCCTAAGAAGTCATTTTCTCAATGTTAAAATTTGTAGGCTAGTTTACATTGTGGAAATGGTTCTTTTGATGATCTTTATAGAATAAGGGTCTCTAAATGGAAAAACCTGTACAAGAAAAAACTTAAAGCTATTTAAAAGTTTCTTAAATATAGCCGTAATAGCTTAAACAAAAACAGGCAGCAGAGATAAATGCCCAGTACTGCTGCACTGGTATAAGTCACCTCGACTATGACTTGTTGGCTTTCTTTTATGGGCACAGCGTGTTAACACAGTTAAAGGACATCCCGAGCAAGGTTGTGAAGTTAGCTTTAACCAAATCACGTTATTTTGAAACTTCTCTTCCTGAAATTATGAAATTAAGAAAGTTGCTAAATACTTGGACTAAAAAGCTCTTTGTTAACTAGCCTGCATCCTAGATGTTAACTAGTATTACCCAGATAAAATGACGAGAAGAGAAAACCAAAAAAAGGGACTGTCTACCCTACCATCTACCCTACCCTTCCTCCTGGCAGGGTGCTGATTTGTGAGGAAAAAAAACACCCTGCATCTCCCATCTGTGCATCTACGGGTGTGCAGTTTTCAGTGGCAATGTCAAATGATAAGAATATTTAAATGCCTTATCTTTCTGAGGAGTTTAAAGTTGAACTCCACACTCTTACATATAGAACATCAAGATTCCAAAGTTATTAGCTATAAAAGAAAAGCAAACAAAACAAAACAAAACCTTTCTGTTCTTCCTTTTTCAAGAATGCTAAGTAGCTCTCCGCAGTTTGAGTGCTTTTATTCCAAACAATTTATGCCTGGTCTCCATTTCGCATCTACCGAACACCCTGGGTCTCCTCGCAACTCTTGTTTGCTTTTCTTTTTTTAATAGAGCTTCTTTCACAAAGTGTCCGGTTCCACCTTTCTCCTTGTCCAAAATCTCTGGTACAGTTGCATCTGTCCCTAGTAGTCCTCGAGCCCTTCCTATGCCCTCATACCGTCCCATGGCAATAAAAAGACAATTCTCATGTAGGATGAGAATATCCCACCACAGTCTTAAAAAGCCTTGGATTTGCAAGCATAAATCACCTTAAAGCTCATATTCTAAATCATTTGGAATCAAACAAGATGCTGCTACCCAATTTTTATTGCAGACATTCAAATATCTAAGTAAATAACTTAAGAAAACCACTTAAAATTGGTATCCCAATTCTGGTAGGCAAAGGAAACAGTTCTACCTTCATTAGCTAAAAAAGTTATTTAGTGAGGGACAGAATATACTTTAGGTATCACGACGAGTTCAGGAGCTTTACCCACCATTTTTTAAATTTAGGGTAGAGATCTGGGCCGTGCCGGTCACAAGCCTCCTTTAGAGTTCTGTGAAAATGAACAGCATCCTCTTGGTTCAGGTATGATGGAGTAAGGTCACATCCACCACCAAACCACCACTGCTTGTTACCTACCAAATCAAGACATGTAAATGTGATTTGGACTCTGGGCTTTGATATGCAGCACACTACTTCCTGTACTAGCAAGCTTAATTTATTAGCTTATTTCATTAAGCATGATTCAAAAAAAACCCTGAATTTAGCTCTGAAGGACCAGTAAGGCCTAGACAAGAAAGAGGAGGAGGTAGGAAATTTAAAAGTGAGAGAGTAGAACCAGGCAGGGAAATGGTATGCACGGGGAAGGGAATGATCAAACACCACACAGTGGGCCAGGCAGTGGATTTCAACTCCAGCTGCATATTAAAATCACATGAAAAACTTAAAATGCCTCTGCTAGGTCACAATTTAAAAAAAAAGCAAATCCCTGGTCCAGGCATCTATAGTTAGTTTTTTTAAAAAAGCCCAGGAGATCCTTTCCCCGTATTAAGAACCATTGCCACCTTCTCCCTTTTCCCCTAGAAAGGGTAAAAACACGTGCTGAGGGGGACAACTTACCATTTGAGAATAACTACTTCATGTGCTTAGTTAGGTCTATAGGTTGACAGCACCACTGGTCAATTTTTAAACATTACAAGGCTGAACCAAACTAAGTAGCTTCAAAATGAAAAGTTAAACCCATTGACTCTAAATGCTTCACCTGCAGAGACACCAACAGGTGTAGTGTGGCTCTGCCAGGTGGTAAGAGCTGGCCCAGCTAATTCGGGACCTAGGCTGGAACTACCTGTGCATAATGAGGCAGGATCAACTGTACCCCATCTCCTAATGCACTGGTGACTCACAAGGGTGTGCATTGGAGGATATTTTTCAAAAGCAAGTTCTCAATTTCAACTTAACCTTGCTCACGAGGTTTTCCTTTGGGTGTAATGAGTTTATATGTGCAACACACCCTGTGTGCATGCACTTTAAGTTCAGCTTTATTAAATCATTCCTTCTGTGTTGGAAAAAATATGGAGGTGGTCAGAGTCCAGCCAATAATACCATTTTCACTTTTCACGTCCAGGGCATAATCCATTACCCCTGCCAAGGAATAAGCCTGAAAAACCTAGTTCAAATTGTATTTATTCTTTCTCGTTATTAGATATTATGCGCGCTAACCTGTTTTAAAATACACATTTTGCACAGTAATACTTTCCAGAGCTCCAGGCACACTTACCATCGGCTTCTTCTACTTCAAAGTATCTGTAGTTGAAATGCATAGTAGGAGCATGAGGATTCTTGGGGTGGATAACGGAGCTCACACCCATAGCAGAAAATGGCAATTTACCTGGAAAGTAAAACACATAGTGAGCTGCACTCAAGCACCTGGCTTGATACAAAGTAACTCCGACTTGGTTTCTGGATCAATTTTCAAAAGCTGCTTTTTAATTTTTCTCTTAAAATATAACTTTAGAAAAGTAACTATGAACATGCTTATCGAGCATATGCACCCAAATGGTTTTTTACTGAAGAAATACTTATTTTACAGATAAAAACTTGTGGGGAAAAGTGGTTTGCAGCAACTATTAAAGGCTGTTGAGACTGGTTTACCATCTTTAGTCTTCAGAGTTTTTCCTCTGCTTCTCATTTGCTTTGCTGCCTCCTCAGAGAGATTTCCATGAACGACAGAAATGCTCACCCCAGCCTTTTCAAAAACATGCCCATCTTGAAGTATACAGCTGATGCCACCACCTCCTGTTTACAGAAATGTAAAATGAGAGAATGAAAAATGGAAAACAAAGTGCAAAACTGAAAACAACCCTTGCCTGAGGCGGTGGGATTAGGAGTTATTTTCCTCCTGTATTTTCTATAATTTCTGTGAATTTATCATTTTCAGGTGTAATAAAATTAAATAATTAACTTAGGGTTATGACATTTGCTACGGACCATAGGCAAATATTATCTCCCCAAATCACCAAACTTAATACTTCTTCTACATTTTTATGCTGTTATCTAAAATCAGTCTCTGGAACATCTCTTCAAATACTGCTGCTTTGGTTTTAATTTGTAAGACGAAGCTAAGGTTAAACACAGGAACAGGTATACTTGAAGACTGTTGTATTATTACCAAATTAAAGAGCCCCATGTTATTTCAACTGTTTTTCCTCCCAGTGTGCTGTCTGTCTTTTAATTTTGTTTACAGGCAATTGAAAAACAGTAGATATTCAATCATTTAAGGGATTTTTAACGGTGTCCCTTTTAATCTGGCAGATATCCCTTTCCTACTCCCACTTCCTATTCTGATTCATTTTCTGCCGGCTACCTAAAAGCCCGACCACTTTTGCCCATCTTCACCTCCTGATACGCGCCGACCTCCTCACCTTCCGTCCTCTCCCACCGGTCCACAGAGAAGCTGGCGCCCCCGTCAACCTGTGCCAGTGCCTGGCACACCTGGGCCTGGGTCTCCAGAATAAGGAGCTCCATTTTGGTTTTCACGTCGTCCGGTCTCTTCCGCAGCTCGCGCAGGTCAGTCACAGGCGAGGCCATGAAGCAGCTGCAACGGCGGGCCAACTCGTCCTCCTCCTCCGGCCTCCCCGGCGAGGAGCCCCACGCCCCCGACCTCTTGGGTACCATCTCCGCCCGCTGTACGTGTCCAAAGGCGGCGGCAGCTAGCCCCGCCAGCCCGGCCAGCCCCGCCAGCGCCGCGGCCAGCCCGGTCCCCCGCCGGGAGCCGCCACCGGCCGTCGCGTCCCGCCCCAACCCGCGGCTCTGCCCCGTGCGGGCAGCGCCAGGGGGCCGGCAGATGCCTCTGGCCGTGCAGCGTCGGGACCATTGGCGCAGCTCTCCGCAGCCGCCCCGCGCCCCGCGCCAGCAGGGGCACGCGCTCAGCCTACCCAAGTGCAAGGCCATGCTCCTGCGCTGTCGCCCTGGGCAGTGCCCGCGTCCCGGAGATGGTCTCTTGAGCACCCCCGGGTCTCCCGAGCCAACAAGCGGCAACGGAACAAGGAACTTTCGGCAACGAAGACCTTCTACCTCGTTGGGCTCCTGGGCGGCGGTCAGTAACCCGTGGCGGTGGCTGGAGAGTGGGGTATTCTGGGAATTGTAGTGCGGCTCCTATCGCCGCCTGCAGGAGTGCGCGGGGAAAGATAAAGAACCCGCCTTCCACACAACGGGGTGTGCGACAGAAAGAAAGCTCTAGGGTGCCAGAGCACAGCTGCAGCGTAGGCAGAGATAAAAGAGGTTTTCTTGTAAATTACAGCCGAGCTATGCTGTTCAGTCACTCACAGGAGGAAGGTAAAGCACGGCTGGAAACCGGGGAGTGACTGGGTCAGAAATATGGACTGAGACACCGGCTGGACCTACATTTCCAAACAGGGTTGCTATTCCCGATTCATGTATAGAAGGCCGCTTAGTTCCTGGGTCCCTGGCTGTAGTCCGGAAGAGCTTGTGGAACCTGTAGAATTGGTGGGGGGCAGAGCCTGGAAAATCTCTTGCCTGCGAGCGAGTTTCTAAAGGAAGTCTGAAAAGGATTGTGAAAGGTACCTAAAAATTCCTAGGAAAATATTTTCTGGGATTAAAATATTACCAGGCCTTGCTCCTAGAGGAGTGCCCACTTGATTAGAAATAGGAAAAGCGAAGTGACTGTTTTACTAGACCAGCATAAAATTCATGACCTGGTGTGTTTGGGTGATCGAGGAATGAGAAATTTAAAAATATTTATAATCAGACTGCCGGCCAAGATGGAGGCATTAGGTAGATACACTTTGTCTCCTCACACAACCAAAAGAAGGACAACAATAAATTTAAAAACAAAAAATAACCAGAACTTCCAGAACATCAAACTGCATGGAAGTCCAACAATCAAAGAGTTAAAGAAGAAACATTCATTCAGACCAGTAGGAGGGGTAGAGACGGGCAGCCAGGCTGAGAGGACGCAGCAAGGAAGGGGCTAGTGGACCATGGTGGGCAAGGCAGGGGCTGGCAGACCGGTGGTCCCACATTTGCATGTGGATAAACCAGGAAGAACAACTAGGGAGTGAGAGACATGCGATCCAGGGTTGTGGCACGGGAAAAGAAAGCCTCAAAACCTCTACTGGTAAAAACCTGTGGGGGTTACGCCAACGGGAGAAATGGCCAGTCTCACAGGAGAGCCCATTTGAGAGACCCACAGGGTCCTAGGACATACACAAACCCACCCACCTGCGAATCAGCACCAGAAGGGCCCAATTTCCTTGTGGGTAGTGAGGGAAGTGACTGAAATCTGGCCATGGGCCAAGCAAGTGGCATTGTTCCCTCTCTGTCCCCTCCCCCACATACAGTACCACAAGGCAGTGATGTGGATTGCCCCACTCTGGCGAATACCTAAGGCTCTGCCCCTCACAACATAATAGGTGCTGAGGACAAAAAAAAAAAAGCCCAAAGGAAAGAACAGATCAAAGCTCCAAAAATAGAACCTAGTGATGAAGAGATAGCCCACCTAATAGATGCAGAGTTTAAAACACTGGTAATCTGGATGCTCACAGAATTGGTAGAGTATGTTCACACTATGGAGGAAAAAGGGAAGGCTATGCAATGTGAAATAAAGAAAAATATATAGGAAACCAACAGTGAAGGGAAGAAAACCGGAACTCAAATCAACAGAAAGAAGAAACAAACATTCAACCAGAACAGAATGAAGAAACAAGAATTCAAAAAAATGAGAGGCTTAGGAACCTCTGGGACCACTATAAACGTTCCAACAACCAAATCAAAGGGGTGCCAGAAGGAGAAGAGGAAGAGCAAGACATTGAAAACATATTTGAAAAAATAATGAAGGAGAACTTCCCCAATTTGGTGAAGGAAATAGACATGCAAGTCCAGGAAGCTCAGAGAGTCCCAAAGAAGTTGAACCCAAGAAATCACACACCAAGGCACATCATAGTTACATTACCCAAGATTAAAGATAAGGAGAGAATCTTAAAAGCAACAAGAGAAAATGAGGCAGTTACCCACAAAGGAGTTCCCATAAGACTATGAGCTGATTTCTCAAAAGAAACCTTACAGGCAAGAAGGGGCTGGAAAGAAGTATTCAAAGTCATGAAAGGCAAGGACCTATATTCAAGAATACTCAATCTGGCAAAGCTCTCATTCAGAGTGGAAGGGTAGATAAAGTTCTTCCCAGATAAAGTAAAGTTAAAGGAGTTCATCATCACCAAGCCCTTATTAAATGAAATATTAAGAAGACTAATCTAAGAAAAAGAAGATCAAAACTATGAACTGTAAAAAGACAACAAACTCACAACTATCAGCAACTGAACCTAAAAAACAAAATCAAACTAAGAGAACTGCTAGAACAGGAACAGAATCACAGAAATGGAGATCACACAGAGGGTTATCAGCAGGGAGGGGGAGGGTTGAGAATGGGGGAAAAGGTACAGGGAATAAGAGACATAAGTGGTACGTACAAAACAGACAGGGGGAGGTTAAGAATAGTATAGGAAAGGGAGAAGCCAAAAAACTCATATGTACAACCCATGGACGTGAGCTAAGTCGGGGAATGCTGGTGGGAGAGGGTGTGCAGGGTGGAGGGGAATAAAGGAGTGAAAAAAATGGGATAACTGTATCATAGGGGTGCCAGACAGAGAAGAGGAAGCACACTGATTATAGCATAATCAATAAAATATATATTTTTTAAATTAAAATAAAATAAAAATATCATCATCCATCAGTTGTAGGATGCTGCCAACTATTTCTCAGTTTTGGTACTTTCAATCATTCCTCTCTGTAAACTAGGCAGGAAAAACATTCCTACTCTTTCTACTCCTACCCCCAAACACACACATATACACACACTTTTAAAAAATGAGAAAAGAAGCTAATGTAGATCTGATGGACAGGTTTTTTTGTTCCTATAACCATATCACAATTCCATGTTGTCTGAACATAAAAGTGTAAGAATGATTGCCCTAGGCTAATTTGCCCCTTAAGTCTCCAGGATGATTTTATTTATTTACTTTTAAGATTTTATTTATTTTTAGAGAGAGGGGAGGGGAAGGAGAAAAAGGTGGAGCGAGGCATCAGTGTGCGTTTGCCTCTCACACGCCCTCTACTGGGGATCTGGCCTGCAACCCAGGCATGTGCCCTGACTGGGAATCAAACCGGCGAGCCTTTGGTTCACAGGTCGACGCTCAATCCACTGAGCTAGTTATACCAGCAGGGGCTCCTTTTTTTTTTTTTTTTTTTTAAGATTTTATTTATTTAGTTTTAGAGAGAGGGGAAGGGAAGGAGAAAGAGAGGGAGAGAAACATCCATCAGTTGCCTCTCCTATACTCCCAGACAGGACATGTGCCCTGATGGAAATCCAACTGGTGACCTTCCACTTTGCAGACAATGCCCAAACAACTGAGCCACACTGGTCAGGGCTGATTTTAATTTCTAGTAGTAGATGTTTAAGTCACTGGTGGTGGATTCTACAGGCTTTTCTTAATGGCTAGATGCAGTGATGGAACTTCAACAGCAATGTGCAGACCAATCATTCAAGGCAGTGTAGTTTATCCATCTACAACGGCATCTGACAGCTCTCACATGTTGACGTGATGCTAACTGGGTGGGCACAGCTGACTCTTAAAGAAAACTAAAGGTCTGGACTGAGAAGTGAATAAACTACTTTGGTGGAAGCTTTTAGCCATGGTGTAGCTTGCTGAGAGGCTGAGTTAGAGGAGGAAAGGAAAGATAAAAACTGTCACTCTAGGAGTGTTGTTTTGCCTCTCCTACATGCCTGTGGTGAGGTTTGGCTGGGCCTGGTGGCAACTTGAACCTCATCAAGAAGAAACCTCTCTGGTCCGTTTTAAAGAACCCTTTTCATTATTGCTCTGACTCTAAGACTACCCATAAAGTTGGTGCAAGATAAGCGGGCGCAGGCCGTTTTGAACACTTGCCTGATCAGATAGGCTGGCATTGAGCCAACTGTGTACTAGTCTCACAGTTTCCATCCCTCCCCATCTTTGGCCTCTCTATGCAAAGGGCCTCATTGCCTCCCCTAGCTTCCAGCGTTCTCCCTACCTTCACCTTAGGTTGCTATGTTTAAAAAAGACCTTAACAGTCTAGTTAATGTGAGTTTAAAATCACACTCCCCGGGGGTTCAAATTGTCTATAGAAGGATATTTGCATTCAAGACTGATTTGTCAGTGGAGAGTAAAAGGGATTTCCCATTCAAGCAATTTCAAGCATCATAAAGCTAGCAGGAACAAATAAAAAGTTTCAATAAGTTACAAAACACAATGTGTAAGGCAGGGGTTCTCAGCAATTTTTGAACCCAGTTTCCTACAATGCTTTATGTTCTACATGACCCTACCAGCCAAAAAGAATCTGACTTAGCCTCATACATACTCAGGAGATATAGGTATATTAAGTATTATTTTTCGAACTACACATGCTTCTCAGGATCCTTATGAACTTTACCCCTCCTTTATTCTCCAAAGCCTTGTTGAACATAACTGACTTTGGGCCTGCCGATGGTATATTAATCTGCCCTTTTCCAAAAAGAATTAAAAGGGACTCTGACATCCCTCTGACAGACAGCTTTTCTGCCTTCTAAACACAAACACACATACACATCCATAATTTCCACTAGCTTTACTGAATTGTACTGTTTTCACCAATTCTCAAATTTTGAAAGTCAAATTTAAGAAATATATTATCACAGTGACTCAGTTCAGTTACTTTTGGCTACATAGAGAAGCTTGGGCTAATTCTGAACAAAGTCTTACCGAACAGATATCTTTGCCTTGACACACTTCTGTCAATTTATTAGAAATTCTAATAAGGCAATGAATTCTAATGAAGTAATTTAAAAATTAATTTTCCATAGAGGTATATATATATATGCCACCAAAATACCCTAGAAACATTTTATGAAAGAGAGTATTTGTAAGTCCCTTAAAGAGTCCTTTACCTTCTCTGCCATTAGCCTCCCTCCCCCACCAAAATAATTCTTCCCTACAATAATATGCATGTGATACCTGGAGTTCCAGCAACCATTTTGTAATCAAGAATATGAAAGTCCCATGAAACAATTTGTAAAGCAATAAGATAGAAGGAGGCCGGGTCCTGTACCTGTAGCCCTGGGCTACCTACCTTTGGAGTTCTTGTTATATGTGGAAAAAATAAATTAAGGTATGTTCATCGCACAATTTACAGTAGCCAAGTATTGGAAGCAACCTAAGTGCCCATCAGTAAATGAGTGGATCAAAAAACTGTGGTACATTTACACAATGGAATACTATGCAGCAGAAAGAAAGAAGGAGCTCCTACCATTTGCAACAGCGTGGACGGAGAGTATTATGCTTATGAAATAAGCCATGTGGTGAAAGACAGATACCATATGATTTCACCTATAAGTGGAGACTAATCAACAGAACAAACGAGCAAGTTCAATATAACCGGAGACACTGAAGTGAAGAACAAACTGACAGTGAACAGAGGAGAAGGGGGAGGAGAAGATGGGGGGTGGGGGGAATGGGAAGGGTGGTCAAGGAACATATATGGGGGACTCAAGGACAAAGTCAAAGGGGGCTGGGGTCAAGGGTGGGGGAAGGGTGAGTGGTGGGGAAAAATGGACAAAACTGTACTTGAACAATAATAAAAAAATTTTTTTAAAGGTACTGTTCATCAGGTTTCTTTTACTTGCAGCTTAAGCCTTCCTAATACTCTAGTTGTTCCATCTTGGTTCAGATGCCTACCCTAGAACCAATCAACAATGGCCAGGGGTAGGGGATGGATGGGATCATGTTTGAATGTGGGTATCTCCCACTGTAATTAGTGGTGGGGGGGGGGTGAGTGTAGAATGTCATTTCTGAAAAAATGAAAATATGGCAAGCAGACAATTCCATAGATGCCCACTTTAGAGAGAAATTTTTGAAGGTGATTCCAGAGTATTGAACCTGTGGATCTAAGATTCACAGAAATATGTAACTCAGAAAGATGAACTAGAACTATAGGGAGGACAAGAGGTAATCAGTTTAATCCAGATAGTTATTAAAAATCATTTCCACCGAGCAGCCAAAACCTCTCCAGTTGTCCATTTGCCTGGATACAAGAGTTTCCTGGCCACCCACCCCTTTACTATACAATGCTCTCAATATCCATTCTAGGAGACCAAAGAATGTCATAGGTCTCCTGAAAAGGTTGGGTGGGGGGTCACTTAATAAAATGTTGGGAATAAAGTGTTGGGATACACGCAGGAGTCCCTTCTGTTACACAATCAAGGAACAATAAGCCTTGGGCTAGCGATGAGAGCAGCCCTCGTCAGACAGCGATGAAAAAGACATCCAGCGTTGCTCCTGGGTACCTGCCTCCATAGTGGTTTAGTAGCGCTTGCAGCCAGTGGTATCTGCAGAAGAGATGAAAAGCTGTTTCACTCATGTCATGGAGAATTCATCTGGTCTTGTAGACTAAAGTAGTTTTGGGGAAAATACACACACATTTAAAACCTTTTAACTTAAGCCCATATCAGCATCTTTACAAACTTAGGAGTCAAAAATCAGTTCCCTTCGTTTTCTGCATCTATCTCGAGTGACCTTTTCTCCCATGTCTAACTGCTTAGCAGGGACCAGGACCTGCTTCTAGAAGTGATGAGATTGAACGAATGCAGAGGGAGGGAAAAACGCATTTGAACTAGAGATGCTGGTGGACTCTAGACATCAAAATGTGGGTCCCCAGAGGGGCGAGGGCTGGAAAGGTAGGTACGTGAGATAACCACAGCTGGAATGAGGAAAAGTACACAAAAGAACTTTTGGAACAAAATGATAAAGGGCTCAAATTCATAAGACCGGGCACCAGAGACATTTAGGGACAAGGGAAACAAGAAGTCTTAGGACCTTTGGTACTATGTCACAAAAGCATGGGGGAAGAGAGGATCAAGGAGGACAGTGTAGTCAGTGGCTAGAGAGCTGTACTCTCTGATCAGAGAACCTAGGTGCCAACTACTGGATGCTGGAAATCAGGAAGTCACTGGCTACCTTTGAGACAAGAGCTTCAGAAAACTGGAAGAGGTGGCAGCTAAATTGAAATTGACAGAATATGTATAACAGTAGTAGCTCAGGGTGGAGGGTTAGTTATAAGACTGACCTTTTTTTCATAGTGGAAGACTTCAGCATGTTTATTTTTATTTTATTTTTTGTGGTAAGGAGTATAGACAACAGAGAAAAATGAAGAAGGCAAGAACATGCAATGCGCCACTAGGAGACCCCATGGCCAGGCTTAAGATTTGTTTCTTTATTCCTCTTCCCACATTGAACCATTCGGCCCCCATTTAGAGAGCACAACCGTCAAGGGGAATGGGAATGAGGATTGGGGCAAAGTATTAAATATGTTCAGTCCAAATGTATATATGTATGTACCTTCAAGGGAGGGACCTGGCTCTCTTGCACCAAATATTCACCCCCACCCCTAACCGGCACCCAGGAAGCCTTAGTGTCCTAGCCGCAACTGCAGTCAACGGGTTATGAGGATTTGGGGGGACTAACTACTCTTGGTCAAACTGACATTTATTTAGCATTTCCCATGTGCTGTGTTCATAACGACCCTAGAATAGATAGGACCACAATTATTACCCTCACATGATGGATCAGGAAACTAAAGCTTAGGTTTAGGGGTTCAGGCATAGACCAAGTATAGACCTTGTTTCTAATGTTCTCTTAACAGTACCCCACTGTTCTTCATCTGACCCAGAGTCATTGTCCACTAAAAAAACGAAACCAATATTTTCTAAACAACAACACCTTACTAGGAATTTAAGGTACGCTAAGAAGTTACCACCTGTCTCCCATTTTCCTAGAAATACAGTTTTCGTTTGAGCCACCAGATAATCTCTTTAAATGAAATATTATACAAGTTGTCCCACTTTGCATGATATTTAGGGACCATAAAAATGACTGTGCAAACTGAAGTCACACAAATCAACCTTTTTTCTTAATTTTACTTTTATCCTTCCCTGAGGACATTTTCATTTGCTTTTGGGGAGAGAGAGAGAGAGAGAGAGAGAGAGAAGAAGAAGGGAGGGAGAGAAACACCGCGGGAAAGAAGCATCGCGCCCCGATCAGGGATCCGTATGGGAACTGGGGATCCCACACATCCAGACCAGGGGCTACAGATGCCTGCGCCTGGACCAGAGATGGACCCAGAGCCTAGGCATGTGCCCTGCTCAGGAACTGAACCCACAACCTTTCAGTTACGGAACTACACTCCAACCACTGAGCCACACCATCCAGGGCAGAGACATCAATCCTAAAAATCAATGTGAAATAATTATGATTGTTCCGTGATCTTTAAAATTTCTGTTCAAAATGAAAAAGCATCAAAACTAATACCAATTCAGTATACTGAAACTTAAGGGATTAGAAACATTCAGAATGAAAGTGTTTTATTTCTTTTTCCTTGTCAATAATAGTTTGAACAGTGCTTGCCATCTATAACTTCTGATGTGGAGTGAGCATCTTGTCTATGCCTTGGTGAAAACTGTCATGCTCTCTTCTGAGTTCAACTTGGCCTCCAAAATTTTATCTTTTGTGGTTTAAATGCTGTGAAACATCCCAAGAGTTCCTTTAATGTGAATTTTGTTGTTGTTTTTAGCACCATCGCTTCCTTTGAGACATCTTTATCCAGCTTGTCATGTCCACTTTCTTCATTTACATCCATAAGTTCACCTTCTCTAAGTTCCTAATTTTATGTATCAACTTGGTTGGGCCACGGGGCCTAGATTTTTGGTCACACCTTGAACTGTAACATCAGCTGTTCCCTGAGTCTTCAGCCTGATTGACCACTTTGCAGATTTTGAACTTGCCAACGTCCATAAACATGTGAGCCAGTTCCTTAAACATCTCTCCCTCTCTGTCTCTCTGTCTCTGTCTCTCTCCCTATTTCCCTCTTCCCCTCCATTTCTTTCTCCCTCTCCCTCTCCCTCCAACACTCTCTCTATGCACACACACACACACACACACACACCCCTGTTGGTTCTGTTTCTCTGGAGAACCCTGAAAAACACAGTACCGCTGATGGAAGATTTACGAGTCTCAAAAGATGACAGTGATGATATTTCTGTGGTCAACTATTTGTTCTATAATTCCTTTAATATTTGATTAAAATTTCACTTCCAGTGTTAGCACTTTTTTCCTTTCGTTGGCCAACTACTTCTTTCAGTTATTTATTTTTCTAAAAATGTCACACGAATTTAATCACTGGTAAACAAAGCAGCAACATAGCTACACACCACTCTCTGTGCATAAACGGAATAGCGGATGTGCAGCGACCAATCACTGACAGACTCTGAAAACAGTAACATGATTGATCAGTGACCATGAAAGGCTCCTGTTATTTATGTAGTGATTTGTAGACTGGAGAACTAGCACAAAGTTTGCTCTTCATGCAATTACCCACAGTCATATAACGTGGTAACTTGAGATTTGAACTGCGGTGTTGGGGAACTGGTGATATTTAACTAAACCATGGTAACACTAAACTTTGTAAATATTGAAACCATGCAATGCAAGGACTGCCTGCACTTAATTTTGAACCAAATGTCTAGATCTGTAATTTAGAAGTCTCTACCATGAAGGACCTTAAAGGAAAGAAAAGAATATTCTCAACTGAATCAGTGGCATCTCTGTAAAAATTCTGTCATTTCATTAACTGGCATTCTTGAAATACCTGGTACTTATTTTCTTGTCTATTTTCTGTGAAGTACTGGCTGCTTAGAGAGTCACATTTAAAATGTCCAAATATATAAAATGGATTATGGCAGAGACAGCTAGTTGTCCAATAAAAATCCATTTTCCCTTTCTTCCTTTAATCATGGTACTCCAGTTTTTAGTGGGGCATATAGCTGTCTCACTAATGACATGCCCACCCTCTCTTGAAGCATATGACCAAATTCTGGCCAGTAGAATGTGAACAACACTGTTGTATGCCACTTTTGGGTTTGTCCTTACAAGGAATGGACATGCTCTTCCCTGGCCTTTTCTCCACTGGTGGGGATACAGATGTGAGAGCAGGAAGTGGAGCAGCCACTTTGAACCCAGAAATGGAATCTGGGTGTTAAGTGCAGATGTAAGAGCTCCACTCTATGGACAACTGCCTCTGGACATTTATATCAGAGAAAATACTCTTCAATCTTGTTTTATCCACTACATGTTGGGGGTATTTTTGTTATAGACACTTAACTGCAACCTAAGAAATGTACGGATGTTTTGCTGTTCGGGAATAAACAATAGCCTAACAGAGTAATGCAGAAGATTTATACATGTCATACTAAATAGGTAATGTATTCTCCTCCCTTCCAACTTTCACTCGAAGAGAACAAGAGAAGAACAGAAGGCCCAGAGTCTAATTCCCTTCTGAGGTAATAAACTGAGCAGCACCTACTGAAAAAATTAACAATGTAAGGCAGTCATCACAGGTAAGATGAGTAAAACCTGCCACCTGCACAGAACGGATTTGGTGTTTCCCATTTAGCAGTTACTACGCATTAAGGATAGAAGCCTCCATTCCTAATGACCAGACTTGTTGGGATGGAGTCTCCCAATATTTAAATTGAATTCCCAGAGGCTGTTGATGTGTGAAGAATGACAGTCATCTGGCAATGTTCATATTATGCTTTTGTGACAAAAATAAATTTAAGTTAGTATTAATCAGTTAAGTCATTGTCATGGAAATAATTTATCTTGATACAGCCCTTAAAATTTGTACAGCATGAAATCTGGTTTTTTTGTAAGGAACAGGTAAAAGATCTGATTCAGGGGGGAGGGAGCGGGGGGGGGGAGGTGTAAGCAGGGTGTAAGGGAGATAGAAAAACTACAATAAAAAATAAACTATTAAAAAATAAATAAAAGATCTGATTCATCACCACCAACAAATAAATGTGTGACCCCCGCTGTGTGTACACTAGAGGGCACTCACTTTCCACCGTTTTCTATTTGAACACATTTTACAATGATAGTTTTCAAACTCCTGCGTGGAAGACTCACCTTGGGATCTTGTTGAAAATGTGTACCCTCAGGTTGTCAGGGGCCCCTGAATCTGCATTTTTAATGAGAAGCTATCCAAGAGCATGTTAACAGGATGGCTCCCGGAACCTGACTGACACAGTTTGAAACCTGGCTTTGCGACTCGTGAACTTGGACAGTTATTGAACCTCTCTGTGCCTCGGTTTCCTCATCCAATGGATTAAGTTAGAAATAGTACCTATCTCTTAGGATTATGGTAATGATTAAATGAGTTAATTTAGAACACACTAGTGCCTGGCAATAAATATTCACTCTATTATTACAAGCATTATTTTTAATAGAGACATTCATTTATTTTTGTTGCAGGGAGACTTGAGAAACACAAACTATTTTTAAAAGAAAAAAAGAAGGTACTCCCACAGTACTCTACCCAGCCAGGCTAAGACTTGGGGTTCTGACCCTCAACTAGAGTGGTGCTGGAAGGGCAGGAACCAAAGGTGCAAAGTGAAGAGAACAAGATAAGGCTGTTCATTTGTATGTTCCGCCATAGACCTCGTACTTTATTCAGAAGTCCGTGGAGCGCCATCGAAGGCATGGAGGCCGAAGATGGTGTGGGCAGAGTTACGTCTGAGATAGGTCACTTTGTAAGCAGGGGATGGTAAATGAGAGGAGAGCCTGGAAGCAGATGGCCAGGGGAGCTCGGGTAGATACAATGTCCCTCTTTTTCCATCCTCAGGAACACCTCAGGAATCATTACAATTATTCACATTAGTGACTCTAATAATAACAGTTTGAACCTTTTAAATTCTTTCTTTCCAGGAGCTCGAAATAGAGTCAAGCTTTAATAAAACAGTCTGCCCCCACTCCACCCTGATTTATACACTCCGCATAGCAGGCAACACCCAGCAGGCGCCCTACCCTGCCTAGGTTTGGGGCAGTGGGGAGGGCTCCTATGCGCTACTCAGTCACCAAGCAAGGCCTGGGCTGCTCTCCCCAGCCCCGGAAACTGAGAAGGGGCACATTCTACATCTTGTCCGGATTCTGTTGATATTGTGGTTGATTTCCAGTAACCATGGTAACTTTGAGTGTCTTACCTAAGACATGGTGAAATAAACTTCTGCTCTCTGGTGTCCTCAACCAGAATGGGAGGGGCTGCTGTGGGAGCCCGGGAGGGCGGAGGAAGAGCGGAGAGCTAAGGTGATACCCTGCTCTCGGGCTCTGCCTGGAATTTACCAACACTGTTCTGGGACATCAAATTAGCAGGGTCAACAGTGTCAGGGAAAATAGTTACATAAACTTTTTTATTTTGTTTTATTTGTTTGTTTGTTTTATTTTGTTTCCCCTAGTACTTGAGAAGTGACTAGGAATGATTTCATGACACACGAATTTATCCCTGGAGGTCCTTCTACAAGAATTAGTTCCTGTGTGTGCAAGCAGCCAAGTGTTACGTACAACTGAAGATCTAGACTTTCAGTCTCTTAGAAACCTGTTTCTAAGTCTCTGAATACATGCGAAATGTAAATAGATAGAAGAGCTCTTTCCTCTGCTAGAGTTAAGGTGGCAGAATCATACTGTATCACTATCTTAGACTGTTTGAGATAGAAAGAACCTAATCCAATGGTTTGCCAATTTCTTTTATTATCAAATCCCTTCAAACAAAATCCTATGAAGCAGTCCAATTAATATGTGAACAGAAAACAGGATTGCCTCTATTCAAAGATGTTTCTAGCTGAGCAATGCCTCTCCTGTTTGTCATACCTCCAACACCCTACCGAGTGAATTAATTCTATGAAGAATCTAGAGGGGCAAAGTCTGAAAGGTATGATTAAGCCAATCCTTCCATTTTCTAGGGGACAGCAATGAGTCTCAGTTAATAATTATTTGACTAGAGTGTAAAAGCAATAGGGGGATGCATAGAAATAAAATTGCAGGTCACCATTCAAAGTGATGGTAGTGAATAGAGTTGGGAAAGGATTTTCTTAATGGTTTCTTTGGCATTAGATCAATGAGTGGAGAAGAACAAGACAAATGAAATGTGTGGAGGTGAGAAGGTTTAACTTAGATCCAGAGATAGATTTCAATAGAAATGGGTGCAAATTTTGGAACTTCAAAGTCTGCGGCCTGGAATCTGTTCAATGTAGCAAGTTGGTTATCTGTCTAGAATCAAAGCTAGCTTTTAATTACAATAGTGCCTTGAGGTGGAGACCTTCAACCCTCCAGCCATTAGTCATCGTCACTCTTGGCAGTGTCAAACACCCATTAAAGGACTTTATGAGTTAAACACACAGAGGCTTTCTAGCCCCTGGACACCAGTTGAGCAAATCAATAGTTTAGTCAAACAACAACATGGTAATTTCCTGATGATTCATGGGAGAAACACTGTCCAGTTCCAAACTTTCTTACTTTCCTTTTTGTTCTCAAAATCAAACTTAAAACTTACCTAGTCCAGGAAATGTCTACCCCCTGACTCAGTTCATTATTGTGCTTAGCAATGTCTCTTCTTTATTTACCTCCCTGAGCGTCTGCTCCTCACCTGTAAAGTACAGATAAGAAGACAGATTTCTCAAGTGATTTTATGTGAATAAGAGGAAATAAGATATCATGTGTTTAGCACAATGTGTGATACATAGCAATTATTTAAAAACTATTACTTTTTTTCTGCATTGAATCTTGGATAGACCATGTCAAATTCATAAGAATTTGAAAGAGGTTAGATTTCTCTTTAGGTATCTTTTTTGTTGTTGTTTTTTTAGAATCCACTCTAATTTCCGGGCTCTGTTGTATTTTATTTCTTCCCTTCTTTTTATTCTGAAATTGTTATGATCAACTTTCATTAATGTGGAAGTTAACTCGTAAAGATAAGAATAAAAGTGGAGAATAAATCAGATACCCACATTCAATACCATAATTTACCTTTAGTTATAAAATTTTAAAAATTGCTTTCCCTAAAGAACATCTTTTATCTTTATATAATAAACTTTATAGCATTGGCCAAGTATAATTATCTGCAGATAAGCATATGGTCAATCCACACCAGCTGAAATTAATCCTTTATTAAGTAGAAATGCTAGAACTGGAAAGTTTGTTTCCTTCTTTTGAATTAATCAAAAATTTTAATATTCTAATTTTCAGCTATATTTTTAGCTATACTTCTTTGCTTTTTTTAAGTGGTATTCTTGTGATCACATTATTTATCCTCAAATTATCACAGCATCTCCACTGAGGAGGAAGCTGAGCTACAGAGGAGTTTATGTCCTAATGCTGCTAAGTATTGTGCAAGAAGGTAGGGACTTTTGTCTGTTTTGTTTATTGCTACATTCCCAGTGCCTAGGAAAGCACCTCTTAATTTAATAAAGTGGCAAGGACAGGATTCAAACCCACATTGTCTCTAGTAAAGACTGCTTTCTTAACCCAGGCTTATTATTGTTGTTGTTATTATTTTATTATTATTATTCTCACAATGTCACTCATTAATTTTAAATCTCATATTCAGGCCCAGGGTATAAGAATGAAGATAATAGCCCTGGCTGGTGTGGCTCAGGGGATTGAGTGCTGGCCTGCAAACCGAGAGGTCACCAGTTTAATTCCCGTCAGGGCACATGCCTGAGTTGTGCGCCAGGTCCCTTGTTTGGGGCGTGTGAGAGGCAACCACACCTTGATGTTTCTCTCCCTCTCTTCCTCTCTCTCTTCCTATCTCCCTTCCCCTCTCTCTAAAAATAAATAAATAAAATCTTTTTTAAAAGAATAAAGATAATAAAAGTATAGGTCAATAAAAATTAATTTAAAAATTTTATTCATTGATCTAGGTTTCGTAGAGTAAAGGGGGATGGCAGAACCAAAGGCCTGAAGAATGTTTAAAAATACTTCTCTTCCCCACTAGGTTTGTGTAAGATCATATCTCTGCCTTCGACAGTCAACACTTTAGCCCTTGCCAATGAACCTTATAGATTACAGAAACCCACCTCACAACCCTTCTCCCCACGCCCATGCCTAATCCCTGCATGACCCTGTCCTGCCTGAAAGAAAGACATGTCGGTGTTGGCTGCAAGATCAGCAGTCGTCTTTCCAGCCACTGAGTCATAGTAAGCTGAAATCGAAACCAAACACATATTCCCCTAAGAAACAGACAGCTGGGCTTTCAGGTTCAATACCCAGCGTCGTGTCCCCAGCAGGCCAGGAGCTCTAGCAGTGCAGGGATGCTGACCAAGAAATGTATTGTCCAGACTAGAGATCATTGTTTAGAAAGGTTCTTTGTTGCTGTTAGTGGTTGTAGTGGCGGCAGTGGTGAGACGACGACGACGATGATGATGATGATGAGTTTAAAACCCATGTAGAAGAGTTCGTGCAGTGGTCTGCTCTCATTTTAAGAAAAATGATTAGAGTATAATTGCATATAATAAAGACACTAAAGTCTCTTTTAAGAAATCACACTTGCCCTTTTGTTGGAAAATGACCAGGTTGTTTTTTTGTGGGTGAGGAGAATATTAAAAAGTATTAGTTCTATTTTTCTTGAAATATGCTTTTAAATTAAGGACCACAGACTTGCCAATTGAAATAATAGAAGTGGCTATTATGGTGGCTTTAGTCTTTAAATTTTATTTATTGATTTGAGAGAGAGAGACAGAGAGAGAGAGAGAGAGAGAGAGAAACGTCAATTCATTGCCCCACTTATGCATGCATTCACTGGTTGACTCCTGTACATGCCCCGACCAAGGACTGAACTTGGCATATCGGGACAATGCCCTGACCAACTGACTAACCCAGCCAGGCCTATAATAGTGACTTTAGATACAAGTTTTTTGGCACTTGTGATTATGTCTCCAGAGAAACTATGCAGTCTAAAATATTAATGTATTCCTAACCCTTCTGCATTTTATTTCCAATGAAGCATAATTATGTCTATATCCACTATTATATTAAATCATAATACCTGCTTATTGCTATTCCTTGAGCCTATTGAAAGTAGATGATTTATACTTTCTGTAGGATACATTAAGTTTGCATAGTGATTCTTTATTCAGCCACAAAAACTGTATTCATTATAAATGCTATAATTTTATATACTCTTAGCAGAATTGTATGTAATAAGATTTCAGCCCATAGGAAACAATTTAGAAAAAAATAGGCATATCTAGAGAATTAAAGAACAAATTTTAAATATCTTACATAGTACACAAGATTATTTGCTATTTATCAAATTTTATACTTTGTTTACTATATTTTCATCTTTTTCCAATATAAAAGAGCCCATAAGTATAACTAAATGTGTGGAGGGGTTTTGTTTGTCCTCCTAAAAATTGAGGGTTTAACAATCTCCTTCTGAAATGAAGAGTTTACATAAGGGGTCTCTGGTATGAAGACTAAAGTAGAACGAGAGCCAGACTCATTTTAGGAGATGTGATTAGTGAAAAGGTGTCCACATCTCAAGCCCCAAACCACTGACATGTCATTAGGTGATATGAAAGAAAGGGAATTAAGGTGAAGGCGGAATCCAGCTTTATAGTCTCCTAGCTTTATGACAGGGCAATTACTCTGAATTATCAGGATGAACCTCGAGGGCACATAAATGTGGAGGATGGAGGAAAAAGAAAAAATGTCAAAGTGACATGATGTCAGATAAATTCAACAGAACATTTTTTCCCCCTAAAATCTCTGTCAGTTCTTTCCCTATTAGCATAAAGCTTACTTAGTTCATTTGTACAAATACTTACGATTTATTTTTATATATATATACGATGATTTTTATAACACTATAGTGGGTTGTGAATATGAGATGAAGGAATGCAGAAAGCCAAAAAGTGCTTTCTGAAGAGTAAGCCCCAGGTATTAAAAAAGTATAGGTCATGTGTACCCAATACAGGCAGAATTGTGGATGTGTTGGTATTTGGTATATTAAAATTATTTGGTGTGTAAACTCATGCCAAGTCTGTGTTATTAAAATTTTATAGATAGTTAATCAAGAATAAATAGGTAAAATTAAAGTGATGACAACAATGTTAATTTTATTATGGAATAAATAACATCCATGGTGAAGGGTCTAATTTTTTCTAAAGTATAAAATGTTTCCTTTTTACCATTAAGATAGTCACTCTCTCTTGTGTTAGCATTAAAAAATGCCTTTTGTTCCAAGCTGGCATTGTACTCCCAGCTAACACATTCCTACTTCTCTTCCACTCCTGGATCTCAGGCCTCAGGCCACATACCTGACCGCCTGTCACTTGGCCCTTGTCCACAGAGTGCCGCTCCTCACACCGTGCTGTTCTCAGTGTCTCCAGGCCTCTGTGAGTCACTGAGTTTTCAGAATGCCTTCAAACATTAGGGGCTTTTCTACATGAGCAAGGTGACGAGGGGCCTCTGTAATCCCTGCCTCCTGACGTGGTCCTGAGGTCGTCAGCATCAACCCCACCACCTCCCGGTTGGCCAGGTTTACACAGAAATCCACCAGTTACATCTTCCATTCCTTCTTCTCAGTTTGTCTTTCTGTAGTAAACCTATCTCCTACACTGTGGCTTCTAATGTGACCAAGACCAAGCTGCTAAATATCAGTAAATACTTCTCACTTTCCCTCATAAACTGCATCATCTGGAGCCTGTGTTTCATACTGCCACGATTTAGAGCTACCTCCCTTTCAGGATTTATGCAGCTCTCAAGTGCAGGTATCAGAGGCAGTCCCAGCACTTTCACAGGGCCAGCCTGTCCCCGAGACCCTCCCCAGAGAAAAGGGCCACGCGGACCCTCCTGCTACAGGTGAGTTTCTTTATGGTCACACACGGGGCGGACTTTATCCTCCCATCTTCCTCACCCTCCTTCAGGCATATGACTCAGTTGTAGGCACATTTCTGTAGATGCCTTCTCTCTTTCTGTCACCAGAATCACTTGTGGCATCTTAACTTTTAAGGCTTACCATTTTGCTATCTTAATAAATTACTTCGTTTATTCACTCTTTCATCCATAAACATCGATGTCCACTCATTGCCGTGGACTATATTAAATGCCGCCTTTTCTTTAGGTTTCTTTTTCTTTCAAATCACCCAGTCAGTATAATTTACAGAGTGCTTTGTGTGGGCAAGGCGCGGTGCCAAATGCTCTGGGACATGCGAAGACGACTGAGACGTAGGCCCTGTCCCCATGAAGCTCATGAACGAGTGAGGGACACAATAAAGGGAATAAAAAATAACAACGGTATTTTATGTTAAAGATTAAAAATACCTGGTTTAGAATTAAATTCAGAAGAGAGCCACTTGTATCTACCTTAATCATTAGGGAGATGACAAGGTGCAAGTAACACTGTAAGGACAGAAAGTTTGGATTCGGTTAAATTTTTTTAAAGAAATTGAATAATTTTTTTTTAAAAGTTGTCTTTATGTTTTCAGCACATTCCAGGGGAGAGAGTGCATAAACCAGCCTGAGCAGGTCCTGTCATTCAAAAGTCAGTTCGTTAGGTTGTCAAAATTTAATTGCGGTATAGTGAATCAAACTACATTTAAAATATATATTGGAACTACAGTGCCACCCATGGCCTCTCACTTTCTACACTATATATTTCTGTAATTTTGGAATACTTTATGAAGATCAAGCATTATATTCGTAGTAAGAAAAAAAATGTTCATAAATATGTATGTATGTGGAACTTCCATAGTGCTAATTCTCTAGAAAGGGATTTGTTAGCTCCTTTTCTAAAATGAAATATATATTTATTATTTTATATATATATAAAATAAAAGTTTAAGAAATATGGAGAATAGGAAAAAAATGCCTGCAAAGCTACCACACTAGCACAACTGTTACTGGTGTTGATGACACTGACAACATGTTTCTTTTCTCTGTTCTTCTTTTTTCTATATACGGTGAGGCTGTTTTTAAATAATTATAAAGCAAATGTAGAATAATCTGAAATCCCCAGTGTGCAGTTAAAATATTTAATGCTTCACCGGTTGTGTGTGTAAAGTACTTTGAACTTACAAACATCAACAAATAGTCATTAGCCATTGGTCTGTGAGGAGAAAATAAGAAAAACATCTAGACTTTCAATTTCTTGAAGACATGAATCTATTTCAGAAAGACCTGAGGCTAGCTGAAGATGTTAATAAGTGGTAAGAAAAATATGTGTCTCACTCAAACCATTTTGTTCCTAAGTTCAGCACAATAAATTTTACTTTAACTTTTAGTTTAATACTCTATTAACTTGTGTTAATCTGATTATGAAAAGAAAATTTAAAAATAAATGATTAGATAGCAATATTGAACCCACAAGAACAAGAACATTTTCTTCATACATATTTTGTACCGTGTTTCGGCCCAGATGGAATGGTAGAATCATGGAATGTTTACATGAAAAGATACTATCTTTTCCTAAGATCTTAAGATGAGCTATCGGGAAATATCCAAACTCTCATAATATCTCCCAGAAGTAAAACTTTTACCTTTCAGAGTTACTGTGGTATAGATGAGGTCATATTAACAAAAATAATCCAGATTTTATTGGCGCTTGTCCCCACCTGCTCACACAGGACTCTAACTTCCTAAAAAGTTTTCCCAAATCCTTTCGGAAGTTCAGGTAATATTTTACACATAGTATGAGAAAAACCAGTTAACCACCTAGTCGGCTACCATGTTCTCTCCTCTTCCCCTGCTTTAACCCTCATAAACTAGGCGCCGCGGAGGCCTTGGGAGCTCCGGTGTGCCAGGCAGTGCAGTGGTCTGTGAAGCAGCAGCATGGCAGGCCCCCTCCTCCTCTCCCACAAGAGGGTTTCCCGATGGTGCCATTTGTGTCCCATGTCTTACCAAACTTTTATTCAAATAAACTTTTAGGACTATACTTGAACTCTTACTACTCAAAATTTGGTCCCAGGACCAGCAACATTTGGCAGAATTGTTAGAAATGCGAAATCTCAGGCCGGTGAATCAGAATCTACATGTTAACAAGAGCCCCAGGTGATTTACATACAAATTACAGTTTGAGAAGCACCTACTTAAAGCGCCTTCAGGGACTAAAAGAATGAATTCAATTAGGGACAAGGGCAGGGTTGGGTCAAGAAACAAAAGCGACAAATGATAGGACTTTTTGTAATAATCTCTTCCCTTTGATGGCATTTACTTTGTGATGGCGGGGCCAAAGTTAGAATGCATGGCTTCTTCCCTCAGAATGAGCTGTGCCTCAGGAAACCTCCTCACTCCTCACTGCCTCAGAGAGACGGACTTTTGGTGACCTGCCACTTCTATTTCAATTCAGCCAGACGTGGCTTAGGCTCAGTGTAAGAACCCACCAGCCTATGGGAAATCACACTGCCATACATGTAAACTATATTTTTATTTAATAAATGTTGATTCCACACCTATCATATACAAAACACTTCACTATGAGCTGTGAGACTACCAAGATAAGTAAAATAATCTCTACTCTCAAAGGTGGCTAATAAAAGCGTATGCTGAGGCAGGTAAGAACTTTTGGGAGACCATCTGAGGAAGGAGCCCAAAGGTTCCCAGACAGAACAGTCTCACTGTAGCGTAGAGAGACCTTTATCGGGTCTCACCCCTACAGCCCGTGTGTACCAGTTTTCCAGGTAGAAAGAACCTCCTTCTGCCATTTTTGTTTATCTACCTTCTTCCCCACCTTCCAAGGCCAATTTCAAATACCGATTAATCCATAAAAGCTGCCACAAACCCCTCAGCTAAACAAGCTTTGACATTTCAGAACTCCTATCATATTCTGTGTTAAGGTCAATCGTGTGGGCTGCAGCTTTATGGAGTGGGAGTTATGTCCCTATGGGCAAAGAATGCATTCTAGTCTTCTTAGATTCCCCATAGGACCTAGCATGATGTACCATAAATAGTTTTTGAGGAAAGGAATAAGTTAAAGCTAATGCATCTACTCTGTTACTGCCTCTCTGTTCAGGAAGTAGATCAGCCTTCTCAAATCACAGAGAAAATGTGAGAGAGCACTCAACACTGGCTGGGCAATTTAGGAAAATTAACTTCCTTTTTTCACCTTTTTCTTTGGCTAGATTGGTTCTTGCATACAGAAGCAATGTCCTCATTAGCTGGTCAGTAGCTGTTAATCTCAGCTGGATGGAATTTCATCTAGTTTTCAGCTGTATGAAAGTGGGCTGGCTACCTACTAGTATTTAAGAAGTCCTAACGGTTGCTGGGTAGCACTGTTTATGCCCAGTTTTCTCTAAAGCCGAGATGGCATCCCGGGTCCAGAACCCCATCTCCGAAGAGTGCCGGGTTGCTATTAATCATGTGGCATCTTATGAGCTGCACATCAGTGATGCTTATTTATCTATGGTTTGTGTGGGTTCTTGAGTCACTGTAAGGGAGGTTCCATCTCTGGTTTGGGTGATGCTCTATCTCGTATATCCTGAGTAATGGTGGTTATGGCCATGTTTGTGGTATGGTGCTAAATGTAACAGCAACTTACTGGCTAGGATTTTGCTGCTTCGTGGCCTGATGATTTAGAGCTGTGATTGCAGCCTATGGGCTAAGACAGGAAGAAGTGGTTATTCCCAGTGGGTTCCCAAAACTGTATGGGCCTCAGGCACTCATGGTAGACTGAATAAATAATTTTTCACCCATATTCTATTTTGGACTTAATATACATGCGTTAGGATTGCTGCAGTAGAACGACTTTAAAATGTCCATTTATTATGCTGGACTTCTCACACAATTACTGGATATGGATGCTGGCATCTGGGCTTCATGAATCTGAGCTAAAGGTTAGGCCCCGGCTTCTGGGTGGCTTCCCTTTGAGGTACCCTGAGTTTGAAAGACAGCTGGAGCCTTCTGGAAGTCAAAGGACAAACCGAGGACCCCAGGCTGAAAAAAAAAAAGGCCTCTCTCAGACAACCAGAGAGACAACAAAGTGAGTTTGTATAAGATTTCTAGTCTTAAAAGTCAGTTTGTCTCACCTCCAGTCTCTCTGCATTCTCACCCCTGCCCCAGGCCTGTTATTACAATGAAGACACAGGAGCACCTCTCTTTGCCGCATTCTTCGAAGACCAAGCTGAGGTGAAGAGGGAACATGGGAAGCAGTTCCTAAGATACCTAAGGAGACGTGAGGGTAAAATCTGCCTTCCAGTGATTAAGGTGACTATGTAACTTGTCATAATGATTTCCACGGGGCCTCTGCTCGGTCCAGAGAACTAACCTATTAGTTGCTATATAACTGGTTAGGTTACTCATAGTATTCATGGGATTATACTAACTGACTTTGAGGGCAAGCACATGTTTTCTCTGTAGCCTCTTCATATCATGTTGAATAAGTTGTAGCCACTAAATGCTCATTTAGCTTTTCTCAGTGAGCCACACATAGTGTGGTCCCTGGATTGGCAGCATCAACATCACCTAGGAACTCATTAGAAAAGCAAATTCATGGTCAGACCGAATCAGGTTCTGTAGGGGTGGGGGCCAAGGAGCTGTAGTTTAACAAGCTCCCCAGGTGATTCTAATGCCCTCTATAGCTTGAGAGTACAACTGTAATGGCCTTTTCCGAGAACAATTAGCATCCTACATCAGCTCTTTAGTCTAATCGGGATGCACGTTTAGGTATTTAAAATGGCTCTCTTCGGTGTAGTGAAACACTTTTATTTGCTGGGACGGACATTAGGAGAACTAATCTAAACCTTAGTTGGGGGTATTACATCTAGAAACATCCCCACTTATCTGAGGGGTGCTTTTAACTCCAGCTTTATAGAGAGAACTGGTAAATTTCTGGTAGTAACTGAGCTAAACCACCCTCATGGAATTCCAAAGCTAACGGAATAGTGCGCCTAACTGTGCTGGTGGCACCCATGCTTTGCAAGCACGTTAAAATTACATGGCGGAGGTGGCGGGCGGGGGCGCTTTTAAAAACCCTGATGCCAAGGTCGCACTGCATTATCAATTAAGTCCTAATTTCTGCGGTTGAAATCCAGACATCAGTATTTAAGATGCTCAGATGATTACATTTTGCCACAAATTTGAGAAACTTGGGCTATAGGAACCTAGCCATAATCTTACCCAGGATGTAGGACGTAATTAAGCTGTGCCTGAAGCGTCTTCCCTGTCTCCCTCCAACAGAGGCCTGATTTAGATAATTGGGGAACTGGCATAAAGGCTCTAGAGTCTGCCCTGGAGTTGGAGAACACGTTAACCCAGCTTCTGCAAGACCTGAAGACCACAGCTTCTGACAACAGTGATAAGGATGTAAGTAGTTAATTGGTTCTGAACACAGTGTTATATTTCACTTCTGCATTAGGACTTGCTTCTGGGAAGTGGGTCTAAGGCAGTGGACCATCCAACATGTGCTCGTTTTCCCCCAAGGAAGTATACGAACTTAGTTCTGGGAGTACATTGGACGTGGGAGGAGTAGATGCCGAGGTTAGAAGGAATGCAACTCAACACGTGATGGGGGAGGCATCCCAGGAAAAATGCACCCTGGATAATTAAACAAACTAACTTAACAAAATAACTTTCGTTGCTGGCTTTTAAATCCGCTAGACAAGAAGTGCTTACATTTTAATGGATGCCAGAATCACACGGAGGGCTTACTAAAACGAACCAGGCCTCACCCCCAGTTTGTGATTCAATTAGTTTCTTGTGGCTTCCAAGGATTTGCCTTTCTAACAGGTTCTCAGGCTGCGATCCTGCTAGCCAAGGGCCACACGTTGAGAACCACTGTCCTAGCCGGCCCCTGCAAAAGTGAACATTAATGGTGACTATTCTGTAGACTTCTCTGAAGTCTTCCTGGCTAACAGTCAACACCCTACCTTGCAATGATAACTTTCTCACTAACCCCCTGGCATCTTTGTACCAAAAGTTACGATGCATATTGGACTCGTTTAGGAGCTCTGAAGAGGTACCAATGCCTGAGCCTTATGCCAGGCTACTTAAACCTAAATCTCCAGGAACTGGATCTGGGGACTTACATGAAAGCTCCATGTGATTTAAAAAACAAAAAAAAAACAGGGTAGAAAACCAATGCAGTAGCCCGTTTAAATTAACCTGTTCTTTCGATGAATTGTCCTAACACTCATATGCATTGAAAGAGGATATTTGTGTTCGCCTCGAGGTCATGAATGTCTTAGATCAGCATTCTTTGAACTTCTGTGTGCGTATGAACTACGCAGTTCCTTCTTAAAATGCAGGTTCTGATTTTAGTAGGTCTGGAGTGGAACTTGAGATTCTGTTTTTCTGACAAGCTCCCAGGACTGCTGGTCCATGAGCTATAATTTGGGTAGCAGGATTTTATTTTGATTTTTTTATCCTTACCCAAGGACATGCTTATTGATTTTAGAGAGAGCGGAAGGGAGGGAGAAAGAAACATTGATCAGTTGCCTCTAGCACAGGCCCTGGCCAGGGACTGAACCTGAAGCCTACGCATGTGCCCTGACCAGGAACCAAACCCTCGACCTTTCAGCACATGGGACAGTGCTCCAACCCACTGAGCCACACTAGCCAGGGCAAGGGTTGCAAGATTTTAGATTGCCTCATGTTGCAGACAAGGTTCTTCAGATTCCTTCCCTATTCCATTTCTGTAGCTCTTACGCTTCATGGGGAAGTACCTGGATAAACAGAAGAGGAACACAAACTACCTGGAACACCAGCTTGTGTATCATAAGGGATTAGAAAAGCAGGCCCAGCAGGAAGACCCATTTAAAAAGCCTGCTGAAGTGTCAGGTAAAGACTGACATCTGAAGGCAACAAAGCAAGTCTTCCCACTGTAGTAGATTCCAAAATCAACTACTTAAGACTCTTAATCTTCTCCATTTGAAAGAAGACTGCTTTTCTTCGTTGTGTATACAAATAAATCTGTTTTTGCATTATAATTATGTGTAAAGAGATTGCTACTGGATCACAAAAAAAGGGTTAATTCTATCAATGTGGGTTTGGTCAAAGCTTCCCGAGGACAGTGGGTGCATTAGACTTTTAAAAAACAAAGCTTTCCACCCTTTTCCCAGGATCCCAACAACACTGAGACGCAGGGTCAGGATTTGGGAATTTCAACGAGTCCACTTAGATGTAGTAGAAATTAACTAGTAAAACCTTAGTTCTCACTAATCTTTTCTGCCCCCTCAACTTGTTTACCACATGTATTAAGTTTACAAAATAGTAGGATTTTCTTCTAATTAATGTAAAGCTAAACTTGAGAACAAGAGCTCTTCATCTAGAGCTGATGACTTACCTGAAAGATTTGCAGTGGACAAGCCGCTGCAACCCAGGTGCCCTTTCAGAGCCTGAGGTTTGCATAGGGAACAGCAGGGATAAGACAGCAAACACGTGGACGTGCCGCCCCCGCCCCAACACTACACACACACACACACACACACACACACACACACATACTGTGGGTGAATGAACTAGCAGCTACTGGGGTAATTGTTTTCATGGGCAAGAAATGAGCACCCCAGCTTGGGTGGCTATCACCACCTGGGAAGAAAGGGGGCTCTATAGGATTGTGTCCTAAATCCAAAACTTACGAGCCCCATGGCCTTCAGTAAGTTTTTACCTCATTCATTGACTCAGTTTAGTCATCTTTATAGTGCAGTTAATAGTACTTAGTTCATAAAGTTAACAATAGGATTAAGAAAATTAGTATGTAAAGTATCCAGAACAGTACCTGCTCAGGTTGTATATTATGGTTTATACAATAGTGCCACTTCTTAAACTTGAGCAAAGCCAATACATGGAATTTGCATTAAGACAACAGATAACTGAAATTGAGACAATCTTAAAACATTTTATCTTTAAAATTTAACCTTTACATTTTTTCCATTACCATTTAGACCCCTTAAATCACCACCCTGCAAACACCACACTGTTGTCCATGTCCATGAGTGCTTTTTCGTTTTTGCTCAATCCCTCCACCCCCTAAACTCCACTCGCCCCGTTAGCTGTCATTGTTCTCCATCTATGAGTCCGTCTCTGTTTTGCTTTTTAGTTCAGTTTGTTCGTTAGATTCCACACATGAGTGAAATCATATGGTACTTGTCTTTCTCTGACTGGCTTATTTCACTTAGCATAAAGTTCTCCAGGTCCATCCATACTGTTGCAAAGGGTAAAATTTTCTTTTTTATGGCCGAGTAGTATTCCATAGTATAAATGTCCCATAATTGTTTTATCCATTCTATTGATGGACACTTGGGCTGCCTCCATATCTTGGTGAATGTAAATAATGCTGCAGTGAACATACGGGTGCTTCTGTTCTTTTGAATTAGTGTTTTGGGTTCCTTCAGGTATATTCCCAGAACTGAGATTGCTGGGTCAAAAGGCAAATTCATTTTTAATTTTTTGAGGTATCTCCATACTGTTTTCCACAGTGGCTACACCAGTCTGCATTCCCACCAACAGTGGAAAAGGGTTCCCCTTTCTCCATATCCTTGCCAGCACTTCTTGGTTTTTGACTTACTGGTGAGAGCCATTCTGACAGGTGTGAGTTGATATATCACTGTGGTTTTTATTTGTGTTTCTCTAATATTAGGAACGTTGAGCATCTTTTCATATGTCTGTTGGCCATCTGTATGTCCACTTTGGAGAAGTGTCACTTCAGGTACTTTACCTATTTTTTAATTGGGTTGTTTTTTTCTGGTGTTGAGTGTTGTAAGTACTCTATAAATTTTAGATATTAGCCCTTTGTCAGGTGTACTGGCAAATATGTTCTCCCATTCTGTGTGTTGCTTTTTTATTTTGTTGATGATTTCCTTTGCTGTGCAAAAACATTTTTGTTTGATAAAGTCCCATATGTTTATTTTTTATTTGTTTCCCTTGCCTGGGAAGATATATCTGTTAAAAATTTCTATAAGCAGCATCTGAGACTTGCTGCTTATGTTTCCTTCTAGGATTTTTATGGTTTTCAGGGCTAACATTTGTCTTTGATCCATTTGGAATTTATTCTTTTGTTTGGTGTAAGGAGGTGGTGTAGTTTCATTTTTCTGCACATATCTGTCCAATTTTCCCACCATCCTTTATTGAATAAACTATCATTAGTCCATCACATGTGCTTGCTTCCTCTGTCAAATATTAATTGACTATAAAGGTGTGGGTTTATTTTAGGACTCTATTCTGTTCCTATGATCTATGTGTCTGTTTTATGCTAGTACCATGCTGTTTTGATAACTATAGACTTATAATATAGCTTGATATTCATAGCGTGATTCCTCCAACTTTGTTCTTCTTTCTCAGAATCACTGTTGCTATGTGGTGCCTTTTGTGGTTCAATACAAATTTTTGAAATATTTGTTTTGGTTCTGTGAAATACATCATTGGAATGTTGGTAGGAATTGCATTGAATCTATAGATTGCTTTGGGTAGTATAGACATTTTAATGATGTGAATTCTTCCAATCCATGAACACAGTATAAGCTTACACTTATTTGTATCTTCAATTTCTTCAGTGTCTTATAATTTTCAAGTATAGGTCTTTTACATCCTTGGTTAGGTTTCTTCCTAGGTGGTTTATTCTTTTTTAGCAGTTGTTAATGAGATTGTTCTCTTAATTTCCCTTTCTGTTAGTTTGTTATTGGCATATAAAAATGCAACTGATTTCTAAATATTAATTTTGTATCTACCACTTTGCTGAATTTACTTATGAGTTCCAGTAGTTTCTTGGTGGAATCTTTAGGGTTCTCTATGTACAGTATCATGTCATCTGCAAATAAAGACAGTTTTACTTTTTTCCTTTCCAATTTTGGATGCCTTTTATTTCTTCTCCTTGTCTGATTGCTATGGCTAGGACTTCCAGTACTATGTTGAATAAGAGAGATGAAAGCAGACATCCCTGTCGTGTTCCTGATCTTAAGGGGAATGCTTGTAGTTTTTGCCCGTTGAGTATAATGCTGTTAGTGGGTTTGTCATATATGACCTTTATTATGTTTAGGTATGTTACCTTATTCCCACTTTGCTGAGAATTTTTAATTATAAATTGGTGCTGAATTTTATCAAAAGCTTTTTCTGCATCTATTGATATAATCATGTGGTTTTTCTCCTTCATTTAGTTTATGTGGTGAATCACATATTGATTTGTCAATATCGTACCAACCTTGTATTCCCAGAATAAATCCCACTTGATTGTGGCGTACAATCTTTCTGATGCATTGCTGTATTCGGTTTGCTAATATCTTGCTGAGGATTTTAGTATCTATGTTCATCAGGGATGTTGGCCTATAATTTTCTTTCTTTGTAGTGTCTTTATCTGCTTTTGGAATTAGGATAATGCTAACCTCATAAAATGAGTTTGGGAGCCTTCCCTCCTCTTGAATTTTATGAACAGTTTGAGAAGGAGAGGTGTTAGTTCTTGGAATGTTTGGTAAAATTCACCTGTGAAGCCATCTGGTGCAGGGCTTTTGTTTGTTGGGAGTTTTTTGATTACTGCTTCAATTTCATTAGGTGTAATCTGTCTATTCAGATTGATTCTTCCTGATTTACTTTTAGAAACTTTTATGTTTCTAGGAGTATATCCATTTCACCCAGGTTGTCCAGTTTGCTGGCATGTAATTGGTCATAATATTTTTTACACTCCTTTGTATTTCTTTGGTGTCAGTTGTTATTTCTCTTCTTTAATTTCTGATTTTATTTTCCTCTTTTTTTCTTTGAGTGTGGTTAAAGGTTCATCAATCTTGATTATCTTTTCAAAGTACCAGCTCTTTGATTCATTGATGTTTTATATCATTTTTTTACTCTATTTCATTCATTTCTACTCTCATTTTAATTACTTCCTTCCTTCTACTGACTTTGGTCTTTGTTGTTGCTTTTCAAGTTCTTCTAAGTGCAAAGCTAGATTGTTTATTTGAGCTTTTTCTTGTTTTGAGATAGGCCTGTAATGCTATGAATTTCCCTCTTAGGACTGCTTTCCTGGTGTCCCACAGATTTTGGATTGTTGTGTCCTCCTTTTCATTTGTTTCAAGATATCTTTGGAAATCTTCCTGGATCTCATTGACCCATTCACTGTTTAATAACATGTTATTTAGCTTCTATGTCTTTGCATGTTTTTCAGTGTTCTTCTTGTGACTGATTTCTAGTTTCATAGTATTGTGGTCAGAGAAGTTGCTTGATTTCAATCTTCTTAAATTTATTGAAATTCGTTTTGTGTCCTAACATGTGGTCTATCCTAGGAAACATTCCATGTGTACTTGAAAAGTAAGCATATTCTGTTGCTTTGGGATGAAACGCTCTGAAGATACCAATTAAATCCATTTGATCTAATGTGTCATTTATGCCTCTGTCTCCTTGTTGATTTTCTGTCCGGCAGATCAGTCCATTGAAGTCAATGGGGTGTTAAAATCCTCAACTATGTATTTGTCAATCTCTCCTTTTATGTCCATCAAGATTTGCTTTGTGTTTAGGTGCTCCTATTTGGGGTGCATACATGTTTACCAGAGTTATATCCTATTGTTGGATTCTTCCCTTTATCATTATGTAGTATCCTTCTTTGTTTCTTAGTATAGCATTGGTTTTAAAGTCTGTATTGTTTGGATATAAGCACTGCTACCCCAGCTTTTTTTTTCTTTTCCTATGTATATAATCTTTTCCAACCCTTTACTTTTAGTTTGCGTGTATCTTTCAATACAAGATGGGTCACCCGGATGCAGCATCTATATGGATCTTGTTTTCTTATACATTCAGCTATCCTCTGTCTTTTGGTGAGAGCATTTAAGCTCTTTACATTTAAAGTGATTATTGATAGATACCTAGGTAGTGCCATTTTATTGTTAAACTGTTTTCCTGGGATTTTTTTTTTCCTTTCTCTTTTTCTTCTTAAAGCAAGCCCTTTTAACATTTGTTGCAGTATTGGTTTGGTGTTAACAAACTCCTCTAGGTTTTCTTGTATGAGAAGCTCTTTAGTTCTCTTTCAATTTTAAATGATAGCCTTGCTGCATAAAGTAGCCTTGGTTGTAAGTCCTTGCTTTTCATCACCTTGAATATTTCATGAAACTCCCTTCTGACCTGAAATGTTTCTGATGAGTAAGTAATCTGATGGCAGTCTAATTGGTGCTCTTTTATTGGTAACTACCAGCTTTTCTCTTGCAGCTTTTAGGATTCTCTCCTTATCTTTAAGCCTTGTTATTTTGATTATGATGTGTCTTGGTATAGACCTGTTTGGGTCCAGCTTATTTGGGACACTCTGAGCTTCCTGGACTTGTGCAACTTTTTCCTTCACCAGATTAGGGAAGTTTTTGGTTATTTTTTATTCATATGGGATCTCAGTCCTTTGGTCACTCTCTTCTCCTTCTGGTATTGCCATGATGCAGATGTTGTTATGATTCATGTTTCCAAGACGTTTCTTAAGCTCTCCTCATTTTTAAAAATTTTTTTCTTTTTGCTGCTTCACCTGATTGTTTTTTTCTACCTTGTCTTCCAAAACACTGAGTCAATCTTCTGCTTCATCTAACCTATTCCTTTCAGCATATTATTTATCTCAGTAATTGCATTCTTTATTTCTGAATGATGCTATTTTAAGGTTTCTATGTCTTTTTTTTCATACTATTGGGTATCCTTATAAAAATTACTCTAAGCTGCCTGATAAGTTGCTTACCTCCATTTCATCTAGTTCTTCTGGAGAATTCTCTTGTTCTTTCATTTGGAGTATATTTCTTTATCTTCCCATTTTGGCTGCTTCTTTATATTTTCTTTCTTAGATGTTAAACTAATCCGATGTTACACTAATGTTGTTAACCTAATCAATCTGTAACCAGCAATCGGGCTTAAGCACCACAGGGTGGGGCAGAGTAATCCTGCAGGTGGGGCTATTGCTTCCCCTTAGGCTGATGCCATTCAGAGAGGAGTCCTCTGCTTGAGAGAGATGGCTCCTGTAGTAGCAGGAATGACTTAGCACATGGATCCTGGTAGCTGTTCCCTCAGTTCTCCTCCCCAAGCCACCGACCCCAGACTCTCCTCAAGCATCTCTAGTACACTCTGTCCTCCCTTTGCTGGCACCCAACGTAAGTGGTTGCAAAGAAAAATATGTGATTTGGTCCTTTAAAAGGCTCTCTGTATCTCCAGCTGTCTCTCCTGGGCAGACAGAATGCCTGTTGCTTTTCATAACTGGATGTTACCTGGGTTCCTCTCCAGCTCTGGTGCTGTATAGTCTGGGGAGTCTCCCTTGGGGCTTAGATGCTGCACTTCTCAGGTTGAACCTCCCAGCCACTGAAATATCCCTCCGGCACTTTAGCTGCCACCCGTGGGAGCCCAGCCAGCCCTCTCTAGTCTCCTCAGCAGTCACATTGTGTTAAGTGTTTTCTTATGTCTGTCCATGGCTGTAAGTCTTCTCTCCAGCTAGTGTTCAGTTGATTATTCAAGATGATTTCTCCACAGTTGAGTTGTAATCCCAGAATGGTCCTAGAGGAGGTTAGTGTAGTTTCCATTTACTCTTCCACCACCATGGATCCTCCCCCAAACATAGCCAAGGAGCCTATCTTCTGATTTCTAGCTGGGTGATGTAGTTAAAATATCTTCAGCTTGTCCTGTCTGACCTTGGTAATGCTGCTTAATTCCCTGAAGCCTCAGTCTTCTCATTGTTGGTGCAGGTTGGTGGGCATAGGTCCCTGGGTTCAGATCCAGGAAGGAGCCCCTACTTTGAGCTGATCAAGCCTCAGCACTTTGTCACTACAAGGCCTCCCTCTGGCCCAAACCTTAGAAAAGCACTTAAAACATTTAATCTGAGAAGCATCTCTTAGAAGGTGAAGGGATTAGCCAAAAAACACAGACAACAATGTGGTGGTGGTCAGAGGAAAGGGGGAGCTGGGGTTGGGACTAGGGGGCAATGGGTAGGGAATGGAAACACCTGTGACGGTGTCAACAATAAAGAAAAAAATTGTTTTAAGGATCTCTTTTGAAATGAGAATAAGGAGTCATAGGAAAACCCAGTTAGATATATCTTTAAAAAATTCAAGTTAACAAGTGGTTGAATATTCAAATAGACACAGCTGATCAAACAAGTGATACTGAAGTAAGCTAAGGAATTCTCAGGCAAAGGAATAGAAAATGGCATTTTAAATTTTAAGATATGCAGTTTCAATGAAAGATCTAATTTAGAGCTCCAGGAGAAAAGAGAAATTGAGAAAAAGTTCCATGGTAGCAAAATTTTAAAGCATCAAGAATGAAAAAAAAGCTCACCAGAAAAGATATTACTTACAAAGAATGAAAACTGCCATATTACTAACAGCTTTCTCTTCAATATTAGATGCAAGGAGTAAATGGAAAAAAATTTCAAAATGCTGAGGGGGAAAAGGCAGAAAAGACAAATTCAAACATATAAATATTAAGCTCACAGAAGCTTTTAACCCGAAGCAGAACATCACTGAACAATATCATTGTTTTAGTAGTAAAACATAAGGTCTTCTACATGCAGGTCCAATGTAGCCTACCTGATATTAACTAACCTTGTATTGTACTT
>PVJD01009803.1:0-59240 GCA_004026545.1 Mormoops blainvillei
ACCGCATCTCTGCATCTCCACCCCTCCTACCCATCTCGATGAGTATGACTTCTTTAATTCCTTGGTTGTCAGACTTCCGTACAGCTTAATTTTCTGATGATTCTGGGTAATAGTTGGTTTGTAATTTAGTTGTAATTTTTGCTGTGGTTGTGCGAGGAGGTGAGCCATGTTTACCTATGCCTCCATCTTGACTGGACGTTTTCTTCTCTGCTTTCATCTGCCTATTGAATGGAGATTATTCCAATGACCTAGAGGAAGATAGAACTACAAGGTGGAAAGAACTTGAGCCCCCGTGTGACTGCATCTCCTCATCCCCTCCCCCGACCCACATCGGTGTGTGACAGCTAAAAATAAAATTTTATTATATTAAGTCACTGAGATTTTAGAGTGTTTTCAACCATTAGTCTAATAGTGCTGTCTATGTCAAGCTGGTCCATGCATGTAAAAACACAGTATCAGGTACAGAGAAAGTGTTCAATAAACATTAGCACCTCAGTCACTCCTACTGCAGACATAGTCTGACTGGAGTCCAGTGTGTTATGTCACTGTGCCACTTCAGCCTGAAACTGAATCCACTATTTTAAGAGTCACAACAGGCTTTGATTTATATGGAAATCTCAATCAACAACTCCAAACGGAAAGAGAAAACCAGATCTCTTATTGCGTGTGCTTCTTTCAATATAGTTTTCCTCCTTTTTATACTTTCAAGAACTGACCTTTCTAAAATTTAAAACTAAAACTAAAACTAAATAAGCACTTCTGATGAGTTTGCTGATTTTCATCAACTTGTTTTGAAGATTAGCAATATGTTATTGGATCTTGAGTCCTCATTCACTGTATTATTTACTCTCTTGGTTTTTAAAAGAGCTATGAACTTGTCTGACATGCCATTTATTTTCTTCTTAATTGCTGATGAAGATGTCGATGAGGGTAAGACCAAGTAGGGAATCCTGTGGGATAGCCTTAGGGGGGAAGGGGGCTCCCTCAAGAACTGAGAATGGTCTACTTAAGAATGGTATTTGAGTTCTACAAGCTTGGGCTGTGTTGTCATTCAACTCAAGTCTCACCATCTTGTCAACAATATATCTTGAAATCTTTGTGAAATGTTACACCAATGGTGTGATTATCTAACCCAAAGTGTTCTCCTAATTAATTAGCTCAGTGATTTTGACAAAAAGTTAAAATGGAGTTTGCTTTGAGTAACTTTTCTCTTAACAGTCCTGGGTTTGACACCTAATAATCATTATTTTATTGCTTTTAATAAACCATCTGTTGATTTTCTGAACCATTTTCTGCCTTTCTCTCAAACCACCTGCTTATTAATATATTCCAGAATGTTGCCTAGGTTTGACAGCAAGTCTCTAGTATTTAAACTCTCTTCCAATTCCTCTTTCAAAATAATAACATCTGCCCTTCTTCAATTTTTCTAGGACCTTTCTCAATATTCATGATTTCTTAACCATTTTCAAGGGTAGTTTCCTCATCTCATTTTAAATTCTCCTGGTACTCAGGGCCTGATTCATCTGGATCTAAAGAATTCAACTTGCTGACATCTGAAGTTCCCTCCTCGAGTCACAGAAAATGCTTGCACCTACCAAATACTGTAACCATGACTACAAATACTCCCAGAGATAGGCCAGGAAACCTAATCTTATTTATGGAGCACCTCCAGGCCGGGAAACCCATGTGTCTACTCAGCTATGTGCAGAGGTCCTGCTATGTACTAGGCATTTAATATACATAACTCATTTAATCCTAACCATGAAAGCTGAGGTTCAGTTAAGAGAGTTGACCAGGGTTATACAGCTAGAGTCAGACTGAGTCAGGAATCCAACCTAAGTCGGTCGCAGTCCAACACCTAGGTGCCCCCCATGAGCCATACCTACCTTGTTATTAGGACTCTCCTTCTGTCTCCTCACCTTTCTCGGCCTTCGATTCCCTTTTATTATATCTGTTCTACACCCTAGAGTATGAAGACACTTCTCTCTGGTGAAGAAAATGGAAACGTGTTAGAAACAGAGGTCTTTGCTCCCTCTCGTGTCTGTCGTACATTCTAAGCATTCATTAAATAATTGAGCATGTTTTAGCAAAAGGAGATCTATCGTTTTT
This sequence comes from Mormoops blainvillei, assembly GCA_004026545.1. Classification (NCBI taxonomy): domain Eukaryota; kingdom Metazoa; phylum Chordata; class Mammalia; order Chiroptera; family Mormoopidae; genus Mormoops; species Mormoops blainvillei. The sequence continues at coordinate 2,110 of PVJD01009803.1, forward strand.
TCCACAAGCTTCAACTTATCTTGTACTTCTATGTTGATGCCAGGCTCATCCCCCATCTTTCGCCAAAAACCCCTTGATCACGTTGGTGATCGTTGGTTCCTTTAGGTCCTCGGAATACGCATTCTGCTCCTCATCGGGGGCCCATACCTCTTGTATCAACACTATTCTTTGATTCGGTTCTGCTAGACACCAGGGCTCTTCCCCTGTCCTGTTCTGATCTTTAACTGGAAGGTTCTTCTCAGCGCCCTGCCCACCCTCCTTCAGGCCCTTTGTATGCCCTCGTGGACTTACAAACTAAAGATATAGCTGTCAACTAACTATCCTTTGGTATCACCTGAATATTCCAAGTCTCCCTTTACCTGGAGGTATTTTCATCTTTGGAAGGGACTGGGGAAGTAAGATACAGCGATTCTAAACACAGCTTCTAGAAAGAGACTACCTGGGTCCAAATACTGACTCTGGCACCTACTACCTCTGTGACCTCAGGCAATTTACTTAACCTCTCTGGCCACAGTTTATTTATCTGTAAGGTAGGGGTGATAATTCTGCTAGGATAAATGTTGGCTCTTACTTACCATCAAGTGAATCTTAATGCTGGCATTTCTGCCCTCTGGGTAGGTGAAAAAAGGAAATATTTGAGAGTTAGGAGCACTGAAGGCTGCCACTAAAATCATACTGTGTGAGGGGTTACCTCTTCTACTTAGCAGTCCGCAGCAATGTAATTTCTGAGTTGCAAATGTTGCCACATCCAAGCCGGAGGCCAGAAGCTATAGATGCAAAGACCAGGGAGGCAGACCAGATGAAGGCTGCCAAACTGCAGAGCTCACAGCCCTTCTGAAGAGGGTGCCACATGGAACTGTGGTCTCAATGTCAACAGCTCTTCCTTTATTTTTTTTCCCAAGAGATATCAAAAATCCAGTTGTCCCAATTTATAAATGTTGACAAATTATTTTTTTTACATATTTAGCATTTTACATGTTTACTAACAGCATGCCAGCAGTTTGCAACCTCTGGCCTGAACTCTGCAGCCCAAAGCCCCAGAAAGGACTTGTAACTACACATGCTGTAACCATGACTACAGATAATCCCAGAGATAGGTCAGGAAACTTTATCTTATTTATGGAGCACCTCCAGGCCGGGAAACCTGCGTGTCCACTCAGCTATGTGCTAGAGTCACCCTTTTTTTTGTCACAGATATTAATTTACCACAAGACTGCTCTTGTCAGACCCTCCAGAATCTGCAGGTCAAATTCCTGGCCCATCCCAAGATTCCAGGCACTCACCGGTGATCTTATTTATGGTGTCACTTACTAATGGTGCTGAGATTAAGAAGCTGGTGAAACAGATGCCAGGCAAGCTGTTGCTAAAATTGTCTATGTATGGTGAGCCGGAGAACCCACCCCTGCCCTCCACGTCTCGGGGGGAGAGACAGAGGTTACTGGAGCTCACGGTCAGATCTGCTGGAGACCACAGGATGCCCCATTTGGGGTACCGGGGTTGGTGGCAGCTGTTGAGGAAGTCTCGCTCATTCGAGCATTATGTGCGAGCTAAAGAAGTTCTGATAGGTCACAAAGAGCCAAGTCTATCTTTGGAATCCAACATAATTTTCCAACAGAGTCAACCCCCAAAGGCTAGAGCTAGGGTAAGCTAAGATTTAAAGCCTACAAGTGGCCAAAATACAGATTTAAAATTTTTATCTCAGCATTGGTTGGATTGACATGACAGATAGACAGATAGCTCGGTATGACCTATGTGTTTATTTGTAGAAAACTGGATAAAAAGTACTATAATTTTTCCTACGAAACAGATACAGTCAGCTAAGGGATGAAACTAATTTTTAAAAGCCGTCTATAGAATAATGTGTATGGTATTATCACTTTTTGGTTGAAAACTTTTAAAGACAATAAAGAGAAGGTAATCAAAGCCTATGTGAATGAGTGTGGAAGTGGCAGTGGGTCTATGAGGACATGGGCTGAAAAGGCTGAGAAAAGAAGCTAGAAAGACATGCCAAACGACAAGAGCATGCCAGGGAAAAAATTATTTTCATTGAATATATTTTGTTTTGTTACAATAAGCAGGAAGCCACTTTGTAAACTTAAAAAGTGAATATGTAAAGAAAATACTGAATTCCTATCACATAAAGACAACTCATGAATTCAGCATCTGTTGTGAACCCAATGCTGTGCTAAATCCCATCCGCAAAATAAAAGGAAAATTCCTGTTCTTGAGTATTGTAGTTCACTACAGGAGCATAAATATAGATACACACATATATACATAAATATATGTGTACATAAGATATATGTGTATATGTGTGTGTGTACATATATACACACAGGGAGAGGTAAAAGTAGGTTTACAGCTGTATGTGAAAGTTTATTCTTGTATGATTATTTATTAATTATTGTATTATTTTCCATACAAACCACTATAAACTTGCTTTTGCCTCACCTTGTATTTATGCTACCCTAGTGATGGGGAGATTATGTATATATATATATATATATATATATATATATATATATATATATATATATATCTCCCAAGTAATGAAGTCCCTCCCTTTTCATAAGTAAGAGAGCCATAATTATTCATATTTTATAGTGAAGGAAACTGAGGTTCAGAGAAACTGAATGACAGCAAGTGAAAAAACTGGGTTCTGGTTAAATCTAGGGATCTTCACTATCAAGTGCTTAAAGGTAAATGTCCTCTTTGGGCTTTCATATTTGTCAGAGTGTCATGGCTGTGAAGAGGAAAGGGTATTTCAATACAAACAAAGTATTAAGGCAGAGATGAGACACCCACAGAAGTCAGATTGGTCAGGTTATTACTGATCTTGCTTTTCATTTACGTTTTTAAGCAGAGTCTACTCCACAGGCTGACCAAAGATCATGAACATGACTCAGCTGTTTTTCACGGAGCATCAGAGATGGCAGGAGCATTAGAAAACATCTCTTGTGACATCTTTCTTTTAAAGACAGGAAACTGTGGCCCAGAAAACCCAGAAGACTGTAACACATCCATCTGGGACTTGGCAGGGTTGGATCTCGAATCCGCTACCCTTTTGGGCCATGTGTGCCACTCTCGTTCTCATGAACGACCCAGTGAGACATCAAACTCGCATTCCTAGGTAACCCTGTTTACCAGGCAGGTGCTCCGACCAGCTGCAATCTGACCCAGGCAAGAGTCTCACTGGTTCAAAGCTCCCCGGATCAGCTTGGATGGAACCAGCAGCCATGCCATTCTAATCAAGTCTTGTTTGAAACAGCTTTTGCTAACTTGTTATTTTATATCAGGAAGACAGATGGACCAACACCATCACAACTAGCACTTATCAAGTGCCTATTACACGGCCCTTGTTGAGAGCGGGGCTTTTGATTACATGCTCTTTTAACAATCTAGGAGGTGGATTATGATCCCCATTTCACAGCTAATAAACAATAGTATCAAAGGCTCAAATCTAGGCCCTTTAAAAACATATCTAGGGCATGTTCCCTGTGTGCTGCCTTCCATGATGTAGCAGGAAAATCACTGGATATGGCCCAAAGACTATAGCTTCTTTAGAAGGAAAACATGCTAATAAAAGCTCTGCTTCCAGGGGGCAGCCAATGGAAATTAAATAAGAGTGAATTTCACTCTGTCATCTCCTGACCTATAAAAGTGAGTTAGAAGACCAGGCTCTTGGAGAGTTGCTGCCTTTGGACTCTACAAAAGTCTCTGCTCATTTCTGGTTGTTCCTGATTTCTGGGCCTGGTCTTCAGGCCGGCTTCCTGTTCTCTTCCAATCCCAGCAGCACTCCGTTCTGAGGGTGGACAGTCTGTGAGATCTGTGCTCCCTTGGAACAGGTGAGAGGTCCTAGGCTTACGTGTCCTGCAAATCTCATCCTCTGAGCTTCTGGAGGTGGGCGTTCAGGAAAGCTGAAGCCAGAACTAGATGCTCTTCATTTAAGTCTAAGGGCGGCTCTGCCATCCTCCAACCTCCTTCTTCATGTCTGCTAGTTCTGATCAGGTCTACTGCTTAACGCAGTGAGAGAATAAGGATGGTTTTGTGTGCAACCACGGGTTCCACTGGAGCTTGTGCTCCTGTACCAGCATTTTTCCCTGAGATAATGAGCTTGAATGAATACATCCCCTACTACTGATTCTTCTTTAATTATTTCTTTAAACAGAAAAAGGACTATGTCACTGAAAGTATAAAATGCACCTAAAAAAATATTCTTCAGTAAAGCCCAATAGAATCGAGGTGTGACATCCCCAAGAACAGCCAAGTCACAAAAGAGCTAGTCATGCTGGAGGCCAAGTTAAATAACTCATAATTTTTGATCTCTGGGTTCTGCAAGCTCTCTTGAGTGTGGGCTTATGAAATGCCTGAACAGGCAAGACGGCCCCTGTTGGAGCTTGCTTGACTTGGCCGTCGCGTGGGTAACTCTTCTGTGATTTGGCGTTCCCCACACATCTCACACCTTCCCACAGTGACCTTTTCACTCTGTGCTTGGCTTTTCTGTGGTGGGTTAAGTGCCTGCACACGTTCTCATCAGCAGGTTCCCGGTGTGACAATGACATGGCCATACATGGTTTTGTTCTTCATACATACAAGAAGGTTGAAGTTCTGGTTGGGTTCCTGCAATCCTTTCTGAAATAATTATAGATGAAAATGATATGGTTAGATGATGTATGTCCTACAGGTCCCTATGTCTCCATGATGCCACCCCTTGTATCTCCTTGAGCTAGCCAACAGTTGTTTTTTCTTTTTTTTAATGAAACTGAGCTTCCACATACCTAGTGGTACCTCATCCCTTGGATCCTAAATGTTAGAGCATGCTCTGTTATTTCTTAACATCCCAGAGCCATTTCCTCTTACAGGAAGTCCCCCAGAATTCCACAGGCACACTGCCTTGTATGGCAGTAGGTTTCCGCATTTCCTAAGAGCATATACTGCAGGCCTCCCTGGTCTTCTGACGACTCTATGTCTGTGTTAAGCAGTCTGGCTTTTAACCATTGTTTTCTCTAGGAAGTCTTCCTCGAACTCTGGATTGACCCGATTGCATTTCTTCCGTACTCCCATGGCTTCCATGTTGTTCAGTATCATAGAATTTCCACACGATGATGGGTGTTTCTGTTTCTGCTAGCTCCGCACTGGGCTGTGAGCTCCTACGTTATAAGGGCTGGCTCGTACTTATCTATCTATTACCCACACCTAGCACTATGCTCTGCATAAAATAGATGTTCAGTACGTGTCGATGAGCCATTGTTGCAGGTTTGGTTGAAGAAGTTTGGGTGAATATTATTTCCGGGCCTGTGGATTAATTCTAGTCCAGCAACTCTTTTTGTTGCCAGCATTATTTTTGTCATGAAATATTGGCTATGGCTTGTGTTGACACTCAAATAGAAGAACACACAGCCAGGTGAAGTTGTCACCACAGAAAAGCTAATCAGTTTAACACTCAAAGGGTAACCTTATTTACGAGGTCTTGTGGAGGGCCACACTGGGGGGATGATGACTCTCCTCTTGCTTTCACCTTGTAAGACATGAGTATTTTAGCAACGACTTTGGATCGGTCTTCAGTTTGGTCTATAGCTCACTATCATCTGGCGGTATCTTCCTTGAGCCCCCACAAGGGGACCTGCTGGGCTTCATGGACACTGTCAAATCATCTGATATGACGTATGGACCCCTCACCTTCTGCGTCAACTTTCTAGCTACTACACAAGCATGTGTCCGTCTTAGAGACAGACCGGGGGCCCCAGACATAACCTTTGACAATCTCAGCACCGCCGGTTTGCTTTAGGGGAGCTCTGTTCTGCTGCATGAGAGAGGATGTCGCTGGGTGATGAAGAGTCTTGCATCATGGTTGTTTAAGCAGGAAACCGAGCCTTTCCAACTCTGGATCTTCTGCCTTTTTTCCTGATTATTTCACCGGGGCCTCAACCTTCCCTGCTTCTGAGTGGGTAAGAAAGGCCTTCCCTGGCCTGGGAGAACGAGCCCATGCAAGGGCGATGCTTGGAGAGCTTTCATGAAAAGATGTCTATCAGCCCCTGTTGCAGAGAAACGAAACCAGCACTGAGGGAAAAGGTTCTATTGATGAAGCCTGAAAGTCTCCTCAGGCCAGCAGGTCCTGGAAGCGGGAAGTGGAGCCTGCGACAGTGTGCCTACGTGTCTCTGGGAGCCATTTCTGGATGAAAGGATTGCTGAACTCATTTCCATCCTTCTCTCTCTGCTCCCTCAGTGGGGTGGTACCATGAAGATAGTGGGGCCAGGAAGGAGCCTGGTCCCCAGAATCACTGCTAGGAGGACAGCCCCCTACCCAGGAAGCCCACGTTGGATTTTGAGATGAGTGGGAAGGAAACATCAGTGTCTTAATACGGGGAGGGGTTTCTGGTACATCACCTAGAGACAGCTTAGGAGGGCCTTTACCTTTCTGTGGGTGGAGGGAGGTGTACAGCGTGGAACTACGGGCCGAACTCCAAGAATCCTCTTCCTGGAGTCCAGAAACTTCTTCTATAAAGAGGAACTGCTGGAGGGCCAGCTTGGCAATCCTTTGGCAGCCCCCTTTGTCTATTTCAGCTTTACTGGATGAAAATATTAAAAAGGGCTCAAAACCTCTTTGCTTTTCTGTGCGTCGGCAGGACCTGCAATGAAGTCTAACAGAGGCAGGAAGTGTGAGCGCGACGCATCTGAAGCGGGAAATGCCATTAGGCTGGCCCGTGAAAGATGAGTGCTACGAGCAGTAAAATGAGCTAAGACGGAAGGCATGATGAATGTTTCCTCGGTCTTAAGCAGCAGGGTCCTCCTTCAGCAGCCCACGCGGCGCTCTCGCCTGGCTGGGGGAAGCTAGGGGTTGTGTGGAGAGCTGTCCTCCGAGGGCCAGGGCCGAGGGCCGCAGTGCCGCGCCCCCTGGGGCCCAGGTGGGGGGGGGGGGTGGCTGCGCTGCAGGGAATGTAGCAGGACCATCCCCTCCCAGTCCCTACTGGTCTTTCCCAGGGTGCATGTTCCCAACGGGACACGAAGGAATCCTGAATCGCCGAAGTTGCAAAGCTAGGACATCGCACATAAGAAAGAGGAAATCCAGATTCACAGTGTGGGGAGCAGCAGGGAGAACTTTCACTTTTTTTTTTTTTTGCTTTAAGAGATTTGCCTGAGAAGAGTCAACATGCGCTCCCCCAGCCCCACTGCCATATCCCGTTGTCCCATACGGAGAACACTTTTCTCAACTGCTGCTTCTCACCCTCCTTTCTCCTCAGTTTATGCAGTTTTGATGAGTTCTTTCAACGAAAATTCAAGTTCGACCTTCTCCACCAACACATCTTTCTTTATTATAGGCCCTATAAGTCTCATTTTTAGAAGAACATAGTGGAAAGGCCTGGGTTGCAGCCCTGTCTCTGTTACTCGCAAGCTCTATGACTGTGTGCACATTACTGACCTCTGTGAGTTTCAGCTCCCCCATCTATAAAGTAGGGGTTGAAATACAAATCCTACAAGGTAGTTGCAAGGATTATAGGATAACTTTGCATAATGTGTAACATGTAATAAACACTCAATAAAAATTTGTTCCCTTCTAAAATTGTGCAGCTTAGACAGGCCTGCCTCAGAGATATTGCGGGTTTGGTTCCAGACCACCACCATAAAGCAAACATCGCGATAAAGCCAGTCACGTGACTTTTTGTTTTCCCAAGTATATAAAAGTTATGTTTATACTACACCGTAGTCTATTAGGTGTGCAATAGCATTATGTCTAAAAAATAATGTACATAGCTTAATATTAAAACCTTTACTGCTAAAAAAAAAATGCTAGACATCAGCTAGGCCTCCAACAAGTCATAATTTTTTGTTGGCATAGGGTCATGCATCCACATCGATGAAAATCCAGCATCTGCAAAACTCAGTAACGCGGAGTGCCGTAAGAAGAGGTGTACCTGCATGGTCTTTTCCACCAGTCTAATACTTTTATTGTTCACTGTTTCATATGCATAGACCTTGACTTCTTAACCAGGTAGAAATCTTCTTCAAGGTAGAAACTTTCTATATCCCCATATAACATAGGACAGCTCTGAGAAAGTTGTAGAATATCAAGCTGTAGTTAATATTCTTTCTTCTTAATCATTGCTCATTAGTAATCTGATTGTTACTCATTGGTTGTCTACTCATTGGTTTTAACCTTTTAATCAAGTCAGACAGAAGGAATGATTTTCATCCTTCTGCCAAGGAACTCATAAAAATAGGACTTTACTGGGACTAGGTAGAAGAGAGGGCTCTGAGGAGTCTGCAAATGGCCCCAGTCCCAGAAGGCCAGCAGCAACGCTTCTGTCAATGTCAGTGCCGAGCCCTTGGAAGGAGAAAACACGTGGTCTCAGCTGATGCCAGACTAGCAGCAGGCACCTGCCAGGAAGGGCGTGGCCACCCTCAGCATAAGTGCTTTCTAACCTGATGGCTGCACCGGTAGAAAACCCTGTCCGAGCGGGCCTTTATCCTTACTCCCCAGTTACCCTCTATCATCCTATTATTTTTAAATTCCTCAACATGATTTTTGCCATCTGGACTTATCCTATTCCCTTGTTTGTTAGAGTACGGTATTTGCCCTTTATCCAGGGAGGGAACATTCTAACACCTGCCAACCCACAGTGGATACCTGAAACCAGGGATGGTACCAAATCCTGTATCTACAGACACTCCATGACTTATAATGAAGTTATGTCCAGATAAAACCATCGTCAGTTAAAAATATCGTAAGTTGAAAATTCATTTACTACGTCTAACCTATCAAACGTTGTAATTTAACCGAATCTACCTTAAATATTCAAAACTGCTGGCAACACTGCCACTGCTGTAGAGTATCAGTTGTTTACCTCATAATCTCATGGCTGTCTGGCTGCAGCTCACTGCCCGGGGTCACGAGAAAATATTGTGCCACATATCAATAACCCTGGAGGAGATCAAAATTCAAACAACGCATCATGAAGTTGAAAAATGTAAGTTGGGGACCATCTGTACTATGTCTTTTCCTATGAAATTTAATATATAAAGTAGGTATGAGTAAGAGATTAACAATAATAACTAATAATAAAATAGAACAATTATAACAATATACTGTAATAAAAGTTATGTGGATGTGGGCTGTCTCAAAATGTCTTATTGTGCTGTACTCACTTTTTCACTTAAAGGAGAACTTTACAGCTTCTCTTTGCCATGTCCAAACTGTCAGTATCAGTAGTCTTGGGGTCATCACTAAGTAAAATAGGAATTACTTGAACACAAGCGCTACTACACCACGACAGCCAATGTGGTCACTGAAATGGCTACTAAGTGACTCACCAGCGAGTTATATATACAGTGTGGAGACCCTGAGCAGAGGGGTGACTCGTGTCCCAGAGCAAGGTGGAGCGGGACAGCACGAGGTTTCATCACAGGGCTCAGAACAGTGTGTAATTTAAAATTTGGGGATTGTTTGTTTCTGGAAGTTTCCCACTTAAAATTTTTGGACCTCAGTTGACCGTGGATAACTGAAATTGTGGAAGCAAAACCGCAGGTTAAGAGGGGAGTAATGTATTTCCTATCAGTCTCCCCCAGGCCACGAGCCCCTCAAAAGCAAGGCCATGCCTGATCGTTCACTGCTACAGCCTCATCCAAGCATGGCGCTGGATGCAGAGTGGGCATTAAATAAATATTGAGTTGACCCAGGTGAATCAGTGAAGCTGGTTACAAGCATGGCCCTTTCTGGAAATCAGATCTCCAGGTGACCATCGTAAGTAGATTAGCTTTGTGAAAACTTATCTTTGTGGCCACGTTTCCTTCGGAGAACAGCCCTCCATTAGCTTATTAAATGCAAATTGGTGCACCAGGGCCTCTCTGAAATCCTCAGAGTGCCAAGCCAGGACACAAACAATTGGCGTCAACCAAACAGCCCTGCCCGTCAGTCTCTCGCTAATGATAAAGTATTGCATAAAAGAGAATATTAGTCTAGAGGCTGCGAGAAGTTTCTGAACGTCTCGTTTTAGTAAATTACTAGGATCTAATTGAGATGCTATCATTTTTCTTCTAAAGTTTATTTTATTGACTTTTAAAATGTTAGTTCATTCTTAGCCTCTCATTCCTTCACTCTACAAAAATTCTGAGCATTCTTCAAAGTTCCATCAAGTTCTGCCTCCCCAGTGACAACAACCCTACCCTCACTTTCTTACATGGAGCATCTTCTGAATTTGCACAGCATCTTCTAGCATTTTCCTCACATGTGCATGACTGCGGATAGGTGAACCCTTTCGAGAAAGAAACAATCCCATGTATTTTTTCTAATTCTCCCTATGTGTAAGGATGCTGGCACGCTAGTATCTAAATGAAATTTACATTAATCTGTCAAAGAATGCAACATGAGGAACAATAAATCCTTGCTAACTAAGGCCCCATTAATTTGGAGTGAATGATAATTCAGTCATGCAACCATTTTGCGCCATCCATGAAAAAATCAGTTTGTTTGATAAATTCAGCAACAATCATAGGTACTGAGATTCAGTAATAGGCCAGGAATTTTCCTAGTTATTGTGGATGCAAAGGGGAACGAGATGGTTTGACTCAAGAAAAATGAGTGAGGGTGGAGCACCTTAACTTACAGAGGAATAATCATTCCATAGGCCTCTGCATATAATAATATCTAACAGCCCTTTGCATGTAGCCAATGTACCTATTACAATTTTCCCCATTATATTTAAGGGAATTAATTGGGTAGAACATACTCTTGACAATTTTTTATCCCATTTGTGTTAAAATAAATATTTTGATGACTTCTTAGTTAATAGAAACATATGCTGTAATTCAGATGTAACTGAGTTGTTCTAATTCTGTAAGTTTTCTGTACCTAATACTCTTCAATAATTGTTGAAATTTTTATTCTTACCTAGTAAATGAAAATATGGAGATCTCTAAGTCAAGTTTGCTACCCAGCACGCTATGAGTGGCTATCGCCAAAAACCTCAAACACGGGCCAGCAAACAGTGTCTGGTGTGTGATGTGCTGCGGAATCAGAAGGAAACACCTGTAAGCTTCATGTGTTAGGTCTGCCATTATAAAGTCAGAGGTGGATTAAGATTCCCAAATAGAAGAGTCTTTTCAAGTTTTGAGGCATATCATGCCCAGAGAGTCTACAGACCACGGCGGTCCTCAGCCAGCCATTGTCCCAGCTGGTCTGGCAATGGTCTGGTGGCTCATGGAATTGACTGGCATGCCACTCTTTGAAGTTATTTATAAAACCAAACAACGATTAATTAAGGTTTTTGCTCCCCCAAACCAATTTCCATTTCCAGTGAATGAGTCTGGGTGCCAGCAACTCAAGCTCCCCAAATCAAGCCCTGGCGAAATGGGTCAGCGGGCTCTCGGTGTGACTGGCTACCAGGAAGCAGCCTGGGGAAGAGGTAAGAACAGGCAATCGAAGTCCCGGCTCTGCTGCTTCCCTGCCCCATTCAGATAAAGGCATGCCACAACCTTTATAATCCTAGTGTCCCATTTACAAAACAATACTTCCCGCCCTGTCCACGTCTCATGGCTATTGCAGAGTTCAAATGAGAGAGTATGGGAAAGTGCTTGTATGTGTATGAGCCGAGCCTTTTAGAAATCATCATTTTGTACCTGACCATGTAAAAACACTCCTCCCATGCTGTGGTGGTACATTCAAAGGAGAGGGGATATATTTATAACTAAACATACAAGAAAATCCGGCCACAGAGGCAGGCCTGGCTCAGCCCCTTAGGAAATATCTTCCTTCCCGATCTTTCCTCCTGGGACTGATGTGGCTGGAGAGGGATGACTTAGGGTTAATTGCAGGCAAACTGCCAGCTCAGTCACCTGCTACCTGAAGGCCTTGGTCAAGAACTTAACATTTTTAAAGCTTATTTCCGGGTTTATAAAATGAAGATGAAAACAGTACCTATCAGGCCGAGCTGTGGGACGACTCGACGAGGTAGTAGTGGGATGTCTAGCATGTGGCTAAGACGAGGGCAGCTGTTAGCCTCACGCAGGCTTCCGCAGCTGATCTGGCGGTGAGCGTCCCACCGGAGGGGGTCACGCCTGCTCTCGAGTCCTTCTTCCCTCCCTGACGGGCGGACTCTGGATAACTCGTTCACTCTCTCTGGCGCTCGGTTGCTACTCATAACATGAGGATGGTGATGTTCCCTTCATGGGGTCTGAATAAAGGTCACGGAAAGCGGTGGAGTTGAGAGCGCTGTGCTCACTGTAAAGCACGGCGCATGCGCACGGCTGCCGTTCACTTTATCCAAATAAACAAACACGCGGGAAACAATGGCAAAGATTTTATTTAGCGGCTTTCTGTGCTTGGCACTTAGAAACAGAGTTCCGTGCAGAAGGGCAAATTTTTATACACCTTTTCTTCATACATATTTTACATACCCTTTTTATTGCCCCCTTTTTTAATATTCATAATATTGAACTCCCCACTAGGCACATAAATACACTTATCTACAACACCTCAAAACCAAAAATCTTAATAATATCTGTATTATTTTACTTGGTATTATTTGCATTTCCACACCATTTAAAAAGTTTAGCTTGCACTAAACGCCACTTGTTTTTCTTATCATTAAAGGATTTGAAGGGGAAGGGAGAGATGAAGGCAAAAACCCAAACATCAAAATGCAATGAACTATTTGATAAAAATGGAGCTCTAAGGGCAGGTGGAAGGATGTAGATGGCCCATCTGTAATTCCCTGGAACATGACAGGTTTCTCCTGCCACGGGGACACTGGGACAGCGGATCCAGGCCAGGTGTCTGGATCTGACACGCAGAAGGCCAGGCCTTCTTCGTCGCCTCTGCGCTTGGCTTCATCCGCCGGGGTTCTATCACTCTCCCTTCTCCACACACCCTCCTCCCCCGGCGCCCCTTCCCTGCCAGGCTGCGTGCTCTGGACTCAGCACTTCCCACGTGGTGCGCCCCCTCCCGGATCGCAATGGTCAGAGCTGCGGGATCAACGCACGTTCCTTGCCCGGCCCCTCTCGCCATTGCCCTTGACTGTGCACAGCGTCCCAGAGACGTTACTCCTCAGCGACACCGTGACCCTTTCGATAGCCTTTGGGGGGATGGGGAAAAACAAACCAAAACCAAACTTCCTTGGTGAATCAAATCTCTCTCAACGTCGCTCACACCGCCTCTGTCAGTCTTGCTCCCCGCCTCTCTCTTGCCTTCTACTCTTTCTCTTTCTCGCTCGCTCTCTCTCCATCTTTTCACAGGACCACTGGAACGTCAATGCTAGCGTGCTGAGTGAGGACAACCAAAGTTTCAAAGCGGTCTTCTTCAAGAAGCCAAGTCCAGCTGTAGCACTGATGTCTTTCCACCCTCGCCAATGGGAGGGGGTTCCCAGGTGCACGGTTCATTCCAGAAACAGGGTAAGCTGCAGGGGAGAAAAGTGGGCAGCTGCTGCTGGCCCGGTCCGTCTACAGTTGTACACAGACGTTCTCCGTGACAGCACCCATTCCAGGCCTCCCTCCACAGAGTTCACCCAGTTCTGAGTCAGTGTGCATGTCTGTGTGTATGAGTTTGTGTGTGAACATGTGTGTGTGTGTGGGTATGGGTGGGTCTGTATGTGTGTGTGGCTAACTTTTCATGGCTGCTAAATGCTAGCATCTCCCTTAACATTATTATAAAATGATTATTCAGTTTCTTCAAAGGCCACTCTGGAGTAGACGATGCTTTATAAAACTAAGCTTTGGGAAGGCAGGAGAATGGCCACTGAGTCGGAGATGATTCCACCGCAAGTATATTTCAGTGGCTTAAATGTCTCTTGTTGTTCTTGGGTATATGCTTTCCTCCTCCAGGAAAAAAAAAAAAAATGCAGTTCTTGTGTTTCAAAGCCTTTGGGCTCCCAAGGAGGAGGATCTGCCCAGGGAGACTCTGGGGCCTTGGCTGCTGTGGGCTCCGTGGTGTCTGGACTGGCCATTAAACCATGTGTACGGACATCTGGGAGGAGGAGCCTGGGACCGCCCCGTACTGCCGGCCATCACAGGTGTTGGTCGCCTGCTGGTTATTGGGTGAAGGGCTGATCATGTGCATGCCGTGCTCCATCCCCGTGGGCAGGTACTGCCTCTCCCCGAAGGCCCCGTTGGAAGGCGAAGAACAGAGTAAAGTGCTTTGAGAGGCGCTCAGTTTCTCCGGGCTCGCAGCCAGCCTAGGGGACGTGGGGAAGTTGTATCCGTACAGATTGTAAGGGTTGTGGAGAGAGAAGGCATTGTAGGAGCTCTGCTGCATGTGGCTGCCCCCGAACATGTGTGGTGATGAGGAGGTGGAGGCTGCATTGCCCGCCTGCATGACATACTGAAACTGGGAAGTGGGGAAGGACCCCAGCTGGCCCCCGTAGGCTTCCATCTTGCTGTTGCTAGGCAACGAGGGTGGAGTTGGTATTCCTGAGATCAGGGATGGAGTCCTCTGAGGCATGAAGGTTTCGGAGGGCTGAGTGGCTGCAGCAGCGCCACTCTGGAGCCTGTTGTAGCCACTGTCACTCAGCCCTGGGTAGCTCTGCAAGGCAGCCATGTTGCTTCGGGCACAGGGTGGGTAATCAGAGAGGTTCAGGTTACACAGCTGGCTCTCTCGACAGCCCACGTTGAAAGTGTTGGGGGCCAGATGAAAAGTTGGAGGAGAACAGGATGGAGATAAAAGATGAGAAGAAGCTGAAGGGGATGGTGTGCCAGTGCTGGAGGTGGTCGGGGAGGTGCCTGTGCTGCCCCCTGAAAAACAAAACATGAATTCCCTTAAGACAGAGGCCTTTTAAGTTGAGTCTGTCTAGGCCAGATGCAAGCCATGCCGGAGGTACCCTCAGATGTCCAAGAGGGACTGATTTGTACAGAACCGTTGCTTTCTCTTAACTCAGCAAACTTCAGCTAAGTAATTCCACCTGTGTGCGTGCACACACACACACTCCACAAGAGAGGACAAAGAGGGTGACAACAAAGAACATGAAACTCTTTTGTTTCTCTGTGAAGTAAGCCTCAGTAAGTCTTGTTTTTAAAAAAATAATAATAATAAACCTTCTAAAGTTCGCTTTGCCATTTCTTGCCATCAACTTCCCTTTCCAGTATAAGACAGACTTCTGGTAACCAGCATTAAAATCCACTAGCTCAACTTTTCCCATTCTCGGTAGAAATGTGTTACATACGTATTCTAACCTGGCACTGTCGCTTATTTCACCATGTTTAGTCTTCCAGCTAAAAAGAGGGGACCCCAAGCCTCAGGACCTTAATCTCAGAGGAGACGCAGCACTTGGGGTAGGGTGGCCAAGTCGAGGCTCAGGCCTGGGAGGGCTGAGCAGAGGGGCCCAGACAGTGGGAAGTGGGGTGTGGGGTTGAAGTTCTGTCCTATGAAAGACATTATGAGCACAATTACGAGAGCCAGGTTAGCATAGAGCAAAACTACCCCAAAATGAAATCATTATGATCCATAGGCCCTGCTAATCACTTAAAAAAAAAAATGTCTGCCCAGTCTCAGAGACTGGAACACATTTTAAATGTAGTCTTTGGGCCTGAGATATTTAGGAGGACAAGAGCCAACTGGGTCATGAAGTCCAGAGACCTGCATGCTACTCACAGCTCGGCTACACCAGCCACCCCGCTGCCTGTCTGCCCCTGGCACCCCACTGTCCCTCTGGGTTTCAGCCTCCTTCCAGAAGATGAGGACTTGAGTGTGACCAGTGGTTCTCAAGCGAGAAGCTGTGAGCTTTAAAAACTGCTGGAGTCCCAGGATCCACCTCAGACCAACTAAATGAGAGCACGGGACCTCCATCTCCATTGTCGTAAAACCCCTCAAATGAGTCTAATGTCCCCAGTTGAGAACCTGTGGTACAAACCAAACTCCTTACTGCACAGTGCCTGAGTAGTGATTCCAGACCTTGAGCATGCTTGAGAATCACTGGAGGGCTTGCGAAAACACTGCTGACTCCACCCCCAGAGTCTCTGATTCTCTGGTCTGAGGTAGAGCCTGAGAATTTGCATTTCTAGTAAGTTCTCGGGTGATACTGACGCCGCTGGCCTAGGGAGCACATTTTGGGTTAGAGGACCTCTAGGTCCCTTTCAACTCATAAAGTTCCTGTATCTGAAAAGGTTGCTCTTACGACATGGGGATACAGAACTGGGTTGGTGGCTGGTGCACCAACCAGATGAAGGGTCAGTTCAACACAACCCAGCTCGGCCTTCAGGTAGTTTAAGGAAGCCAAAAATGACCTCTCCAAGCATCCCCTTTCCTGGGCCAGGAAGCGATAGTGCCGCATCCACTTCCTGTATCCCCACGGGAAGTTCAAGACAGTGGGGAGTGCTGGGGCTGCTGGATCTTTCTTTCGAATTCTCCAGAAGGGGTGGTTGCCTGGTCCTCCATAGGGAATCTCTCATGGTGGAGTTCCTCCTTCGGGGCAAGACTGGGTGTTTCCCAGAACCACCGAGAGCTGTAATTCCCCAAGGAGCGTGGTGCCCTCTGAGCCACCCACAAGTCACGTAGGGACGCTTAGGGCCCGCGCTGCCACAAAGGGGTAAAGGACATTTTCAGTGGAAAGAAGGAAGAATTCAGTTTTATCACTGAGGGGACTGTGAAGAAAACTGGAAGGATTACAGATAATGGGATTGCAAAGAAACTGCCCCTAACATGCCAGGGAGGAGGGTCCAGATGTGAAGAGAGGCGGGTGCCGTGAAGAGAAGCCGAAGTTAATTTTTAGCGGGGAAAAAGGCCTCAGCCTACATCTACAAATATGGCGGTAGTACTGGGTGTAGCAAGAGCAAATTTAGCTCTTGATAGTTTTTTCAGTTAAACTTTTACAGAGCCTGATTAACATCTCTCGCTTGGTCAAAAGAATTTCCCCAATGAATTTCTAAGGTAGAACTGGATTTAGTTACAAATAGCTGCCGATTTTAGCATCGCTTCAGGAAATGCTCCTTCCTTGTTTCCTGTTCATGCCTAAAATTCCTTTGAGAGCAGTAAAAAGACACCTCTTAGTAAGGGGTGTCCAAACTTTTGGCGTCCCTAGGCTACCCTGGAAGAACAAGAGTTGTCTTGAGCCACACAATGAATACACAAACACTAACAAACACTAAGAGGTTTTAAGTCAATTCATGATTTTGTGTTGGGCCACATTCATAGCCATCCTGGGCCGCATGTGGCCTGCAGGCCATGGGTTGGTCACCCCTTACTAAGGCCAACATTGTAAAAACCTCTGGAAGACCTATGTCAGCAGCTGACCATGGTAGGAAGAGCACCAAGCCCGATTCCAGGTCCACCGGCATCCATCCAGCCCATGCCCATAGGCACCACCTAATTCCTCTCATCTGTAAAAGGAGGGGTTTGAACTGGTAGCCTGAAGTTTCTGTTTTTCTCAGAATCAAATCTGTGTGTGATGATTCAATTGATGCTAATGTGTCGATGACCAATAACAAGTACTTTCCAGGAAACTGGGTCTGGAAGGAGAAGACCGAGAAGGATGAGAAAGAACCTTTCATGCGTCTCCTCCCCCTGAATGCTCTCTGCCCACGGGGCCTTACGGGAAGCTCGGCGGCTTGTTTTCTGCAAGCCTGTGGTTCCTCTTAGAGGCATTCTACACATTGTCCTTGTCTTTCACCCTAAATGCTGTGAGCTTCCGTGAAATAAATGCTACGGCACAAATGGAGAAACCTGACTCCAGCTGTAAAGAGAGTTGTGTTTTATGGGCTATGTATCTGGTCTCCTCGCTTTCAAAGTCCGTCCTTGCTCTCCCAGAGCTGGTGTTTACGCGGTCCCCCAGGAGACCCCCTGTTCTGCACACCATGCTGGCCTGGTATGGGTCTGCTCCGTCAGGCGCTGGCCCTCGCCCTGCAGCAGGAAGTGCGGGATGGAGCAGATGACTTTTTACAACTCTAAATGGTTTTCTCGGATGGCCCAAGATGGAACGAATGGTACTGATTTAAGGCCTCGATTGGTTTCACTACCAAAAAAAAAATAATAATAATAAGAAGGGAACTATTAACAAGTTACAGGGATTTCTGCTGAGCAGATGAGAGGCACATGTTAAAAAGTTTGTAGTCAGCTTGCTTCGGCTTTTAAATGACGCTCACTGGAAATGAGACTTGGTGGCCTGCTGGGCTTCAGAGAGTGAGAGCCCCCCATATGAACTAGTGTTTGAAGAGGGAGGGCAAACCTGTCCAGGACAAGGTCATAATGCCTCCACTCCTGTTGGAGAAACACTCTAACACACTTAAAGTTCTCCATACAGACAACAGCGCGCTCTCAAAGGCCACGTAGAGAAGGCTGTGCTATGCATTTTTCAGAGAAGCAAACCAAGGAACTCAGAAGCCTTTACTCTCTTATGATCTAACAACTTGTCAGCTGTTAAACAAGATTGGGAGTGCCAGCCAAGTGCTAAATAAGCAGAAGGAGGCAGGCTGCCCTCCCTGTGCGTTTCCGCACTTGGCTGCCCGGAGGCCTCTCATCGCAGAAAGCTCGGGCCGGGTGGGAGGCCAGGCCGCGCTGAGAGAGGGGTCGGGACGGCCTCTCAGAGAAAAGGCTGCCTCCCTCCCCTGCACCCTCATTCTCTCTCTACCTGCCAGTCCAAAGGCTCTAGGGTTTTGATTTAAACTTCATTTAATGATGAATGCAGTCTACAGGGTCAAACAAACCCAGTTCCAATTCCAGCTGTTTTCCTGACCTTAGCAAGTTAGCCGTTCCATATAAATGGAATCGTGAATATCTAGTTGGCAGGGATTTTAAAGAAATAGATGAAAGAATATATATTACAAAGTGCACAGAGGTGTTAACTGTTTGTTTTCTCTTCTCTTGCAGGAGTGGAAAAATGAAGGAGGGTGAAGGGGATCTTGGTGCATTGGGATTCTGATGGGATGGCTGTCAGGTGCTGGCTTCTGTCCCGGGAGCTGAGCATCTGGGCCTCTCCACTGGTGAGGTGTCACAGGTGGATGCCCTGACATAACAGGCTCGAGGAACCTCCGTGGCTGTGAATGATAGAGTGCTGGGCACGTGACAGCTAGGGACCCACCCGGGCCATAATCCCAAAGGGCCATAATCCCAACTCTTGTTTCCTCTCTCAACTATCTGCCCCTCCCCCCCGCCCCTATGGACACAGATGCCCCACATCTCCATCTCTTCTCAGTTCAAGCAAAGCAGAACTGAACACAGATAGGTAGACTGGTATCTTTCCCTAGTGGATTAAGACCACTGACTATACTCAGAGGACTTAATACTCTTCTGAGAGGTGATTAAAATGTAATGCCCGTGACTTATTTACTTTATAGTTGGTAATTTGTTTCTCTTAATCTCCTTCACCGTTTTTTGCCCGCCCATCCCCCTCTCTGGCAACCATCAGTTTGTTCTCTGTCTCTGTGAGTCTCTCTGTTTTGTTTTGTTTGTTCTGTTTCTTAGATGCCACGTATAAGTGAACAGGAATGTACAGCATAGAGAACATTGTCAATAATATCATAATAACTTTGTATGATGGCAGGTATTTACTAAACTTGTCATAGTGATCACATTTATATCCATGGTAATCATATCGTAAGGTATATAATGTCGAATCCCTATGTTGTACACCTGAAACTAATACTTTTAAAAACATAATGCCCTAAGTAACTGAAAACTCTCTGGCATCCCCAGACCAATCCCCCACCTGTCCCACCTGCCCCATCTGCCCCACCTGCCCACCTGCGTTATTTTATTTGAGGACCAAAGTGAGGAGGTGCTCATTAAAATTCAAATTCGACATTAACTTGCTCCAATATTCAAGGCTAACAGCCAAAATGACCAAAAAGAATACGTATTTAGCAGTGATTCCATACGAGGACAACAGTCTAGAATATACTTGTGCACCATGAAGACAAGTTAAATGTGACCGTGAAAATCCTGAATAGCAGACCTGCTGACTTTTGCATCTTTGATCTGATCCCTTCCAGATTGTAATACAAAGGCTTTCGCTTCCAGCTTCCTTTTGGCTCCATATTGTTGTGCTCCCCTCACCAAAAACAAAACAAAAAAACCCAAAAAACTTGAAAACAGTAAAACGAAACCCCATCTGGACTAGTAAAGAATAAATTTCCATGTAATTACTTGGTTCCACGAGCCACGCTCTTCTCTCATATAACGCGAGAGCATCTGTCCCTGAGGAGTGGTATCCCCGAGACGCCTTCTTTGAGGCTTTCACACGGGTAAGAGGTAAAATGCCAGCGTCCTGTGGACCGATTCTAGGGAATAAACCCCGTAGCCGTAAAGTTTAATGATCACAGCTCTGTTCATGCCAACCAAGGCATCACCCTTCCTCAGAATGAATGCCCTTCTCAAAATGCAAGTGTGAAGCAGTAGGGCACTCATGAGAATCGGGTGGTTTCAGTCTTAGAAAGACTCTGAGTGCATCCTTCTCCCTGAAGTTCAAAGACACGCACAGACCCAAACCTCTTCCCTTTAAAACGGCATTTCATATTGCTGCCTGGTTCTCAGTTTTCACTGTGGCCACTCTGCTTCTTAGACGGCCCTGATTTATGCCCGCCACGTCCCCTGGGCGGACTGCCCCCGTTTTTTTCCCTTGCCATGAACTTGCTGGTTTCTCTGCCTTCCTTTCCGCAGTGTGCATTGTTGTTATTGTAATTTAGACCGAATCTGCTTCTGCCCTGGCATTCGTACTTGGTTTCCCACTGACAAACACCCTCTCTTCCACTCTCATCCCCTTGCTGGACGGCCAGGGAAAGAATGTGACTCACGCCAGGGCAATCCTGGCATCGTGTTCCCCTCCCCCATGGCCACAGCAGTTGGTGCAGGTGACTCAGTGAGAGTCAGTGAGACAGTGAGATTTAACTAGAAACCTTAGGAGAGAGGCACGTGACCTTTCCCATCAGATTTAAACCTAAAAAGATGCGGGTCCAGGGCCACTGGCTGCTAAGTTACCACCTGGGGAGCCTGAGAGTGAAGTCAAGTGAGAAATGAGGACACCCTGGAGTAGGGTGGTGGCAAAGGAGGTTAGCTGTGTGGATGGACTTAAGGACTGGCAATGGCTGGATCTAGTGGGAGAGGGGGAACTTCAGGCTGATGGAAGGGTGGTAGTGCCGTCCTTCCAGGAGAGGGCGCCACTCTGTGAGGTAATCCCTGGACTCAATTTTGGACATGGGGAGCAGAAGGCTTTGGGGACAAAATAGAAAATGTAAGCATTAACTGTCAGTTTTAGTGGTGGAATTGAGATGTTCTCCAATCCCTGTCACGAGCTCCTCAAGGGCATGATTCCTTATCTCAGCCATAAATGCAATTGGCTATTTTTGAATCATTACAGTGATCACACAGTCATTCAAAGACTGCCATCCATTCAACCGCTGTCTTTTCCCAATCTCTTACTAGTAGGGATTTGCTCAGTAACTGATCCCTCCCACAATTAACCTCTAATTAATGCAAAATCCCCAAAACCAACAGACCCTCGTAATTCTAACTTTTAACTATCTGACAAGCATTAGAACGCCCAGTGGCAGTGATGTCTGTCTAGGGATGTCTGCTGCCAGTTGAGGAGAGGGAGGGCTTCTGTCAGGGGCATGTCTCCTCCTTTCCGTGGGCAGAGGCATACCGCCAGCTCTGGGGTCATAGGTCCTCGGAGGGCTCCTTTTAGTACAACTGTTGTCAGATACACTTTGAGAAACTGCTCACAAATGCTCTCAGTTTCGGCCACACAAACAGCTCCACTGTCTATGTCATGACAACATCAGCATCAGAAGAACATCTCAACATCATCAGAACAACAGGATGGGACTTGACAACTGACTTGGGCTGTTATTTTATTTTTTCTTCTGTCTCTGTATTGTCTCAGTCAACTTCCTCAAGTATAACTTAGCTGGTTAGTTCACTTTGTCCCTGTCATGAGCACCATTCAAGCAAAGACATTCCTGAAACATAATTTTTGTCACCAGACTCTCCACAAGTATAAACTCCCTTGCTAATTCTAAATGAATATATCTGAAGATCAGACCACACTCCATTACAATGGAATACAGACCTATTTAGAGCTGATGCACAAGCTGTCGAACAATAAACCGCCTACTGGAGGAGTAAACTAAATTTTTTTAAAGATTTTATTTATTTATTTTTACAGAGAGGAGAAGGGAGGGAGAAAGACAGGGGCAGAAACATCGATCGGCCATCTCTCTGGCGCCCCCAACCAGGGATCTGGCCTGCAACCCAGGGCATGTGCCATGACGTGGAATGGAACCCACCAGGGCTAAACTAAAAAATTTGTGATAGA
Source organism: Mormoops blainvillei (assembly GCA_004026545.1). NCBI lineage: Eukaryota > Metazoa > Chordata > Mammalia > Chiroptera > Mormoopidae > Mormoops > Mormoops blainvillei. Next base: position 24,336 of record PVJD01009803.1, read on the forward strand.
AAATTAAGTAAGAATGAAGGAAGATGCTGTGGTCTGGTGGAAACTGTCCTGTCAAGTAAGAGATCTGCTGCAGAGTTCTCAACTCAGCTCCACCACCACTTAACTGCAGATGCAGTACTAGACTGCTCTGTGCCTCAGTTTCTTTTTGTGTAAAAGGCAGAGGATAATGAATCCCATGCATACTTCCTGTAAGAAAAAACAACTATACGGAATACCCATTCAATATGTTTTTAAAAACAGAGGATTTGGGTTTTTGCAAAACTGTGGCTAATTCACCTAAGGGCTTTCCTTGAAATTTTATCAACAGATGGCTCTCAATAAAAGAGAAACAAAAATACTGCGTGGGCGGGACGGAAAGAGCATCCCTAACCCTCATCCAAGTGGAAGGGTCGAAGCAGTCTCCAGCAGCAGCAGCAGCAGCTCAAAGCTGTCCTGGGCCATGCGTCTGACGTGCCAGGTGGTCAGGCGCATGAAGCAATGAGGTCATAGGGACACCCCGGCGAGTCGGTCCTCGTATGGAGGTCGGGCTCGGGGCCACTGCCAGGGCTCTCCTCACTAACCGGGAACTGCTACACATCGGTCTGCCACTCAGGTTTCCTCTAGGAGTTCACCACCCTCTACTTCTCCTAAGACACAAAAACAGTCCCACACAGAGGGCTGCGCCTCTTTTCTTCGTTTTATGAGCGATACTGTCCAGAGTTACTGTAATTCTTAGTCCTTAAAGGAAGGGGGAATGGGTATTGTTACTTTTACGTCCTTTGTTAACGTCAAGAAACCAAGCCACATATTTTTTAATAATGAGAATCTGGATCAAGTTCAGTGTATAGTTCAAAAATGTATTTCAATTAAACTATTTAATAGAGTCTTGGCTTTTCCTCTAGCCCATCCCACTGCCATATGTATCCAATAATTCAAGCTCATTCTCCCCCTCCGAGTCATTGAATAAATGTGACGTTTTACTTCGAAAGTTCAGTTTCTCTTCAACCACAGTTTGCCAATACTAAGTCTTCATATCGATAAATTCTCAGTAGAAGCACCATGAAACCTGGGGCGCATACACCTGAGCTGCGCGCGTGCCTCCCCGGGGGCCCCCGGGGCAGGTGAAATGCCGTCTGCATCCCAACAGCGCTCCACCTCCACGCCCACACATCGTAGGCGGTTCTGCTCCAAGACGTAATCTGACAGTGACCCTGCCTCCCTGAGCCACAATGCCACCACGTGACCTCATTCATTGTTCATTAGGTACTTCCTGGGTGCCAGGCCCTGAGGTGAGTCTTGGGGACACGGCAGTGAACGCAATGTTACCACCAATGCCTGTTCTCAAAATCTGCCGAGACCCCTACCCACCTTTTCACACCAGCCCCCACGATACAAACGCCCGCTAAGCCAGAGCTTGGAGAGTCGATGAGGAAGGGAAGGGCCCGTAAGCAGGAAGCCGCCTCAGAAATGCGCAGGGTCAGGTGTCTTTGCGTGACACGTTTTCATTTATAAAGCATGTTTACATGAGGGGCCTCACAGAAAGACTGTCACTTTCTGGTGGGGGAGGAAACTGGGGCCCAGAGAAACAACTTGCCTGAGATTATATAGCGTTAGTGACCATCAAGGATAAGGGCCCAGATTTCCTGACTCCCCATAAAACCTCGACCTCAAAGGGGCCACAAAGTCCTAAAAGTAACACCCTGGATATTTACTGACCTGCTTCTATCAGAGCTTTATGGGATGCAAGTCACTGCCCAAGGAGGGCTTCCATTTCTCCTCCACTTACGGAAAAAGAGCCAGACATTCCGAATCGTTTACCTCACCAGATCCCAGGAAAGATGAAGGCTTTGAACAATCACCAGAAAAGCAGTACCTCCTGACCCCGATTCACCCTCCCCTCAGGATCCCCATACAGAGGCACAGGGGGATGAAGACGGTGGTGATGGTGATGACGACAGCCACAGCTGGCAGGTGCTGCGTGCTTCCTGTGTTTTTAAATGAATTATCTCATTTGATCTTCCCAAGAATTCTATTATGTTCTCCCACTTTGCAGATGAGAAAACGACGCGTCAGAAAGGATGAGGGACTTGACCGAGGTCGCAAAGCTCGGAAGGGACAGAGATTAGAGCCTAACCCAGGCTGTCCGACTGCAGTGCCTTCTCTGTTTTCATCTCAAAACCCGAGAGATTTTGGTGTTTTAGGTTACAAGCCCTTCTTAGCGTGTAAACTGCCAGGAGCCCCCCTGGGAAGGGGGTGTAATATGATGACCTCCCAAGTCCTAGAACGGACCCCCATAACACAGAGCCACAAATTCGAAATAGGATTCCATGAGTGGTGGCCTCTGGATGGAAAAGAACAGGCTCGGTCTGTCATTTTGATTGTTGTCACTTTTGAGCAAGAAAAGGCTGGAGACGGAAACTCAGAGGTGTCTGAGTTTCGCTCTGGTACCCGATAAACGGGGGAGTCACTGAGCCATCTGGGCACGGCCCACGAGCCACCTGTACACATGGCCACAGGTTTTGCAGCCTGAGCTGTAAGGGAAGGGGTACTGGAAATTGGGTCAAAAGCACAAAGCAGTCGGGGAGGGAGTCTACCCAGCCCATCACCTTGAGAGGCGTGTTCCACAGAAGCAAAAAAAAAGACAGCACATGAGTTCCAGACCCAGACGGGCTTACAGTAGCCCCCCTCCTCGCTTTCAGGCCCAGGGCGATTTATTCCCGTGGTCCAAAGACAAGTTTTTTTTTCTCATCCACAAAACCAGAATAAGAAAACTGATAAGGCTGCCATGAGGAACGAAGGACATTATTATGACGGTCTCTTCAAACACCAAAGGTTTTATGAATGCCTAGTGATAGAAATGGTCCTTTCCCCACCATCTGTGCCGGCACAGGCTTGACTTTAGGAAGGCAGAGGGAGTGTGGGGCGCCAGGCGAGCTGCTGCCCCCTGGAACCAGCTTGTCTGCACAGTGGTGATGCTTCAGCTATTTGCAGAGCTACCAAGTTCTCTTTGTTCCAGGAAAATCAGACTTGGCCGGGGGCCAGCTGTGCTATATTCAGTTCAGCTCCCACTCCCTCCCCGGCCCTGTCTCTGAGCAGAGACCTGCCCAGGGCTTTACCTTGCTGCTTCTGCATGGTGGTGAAGTCCTCAAAGGTGAGTGTGCGCACGGGAGGCCTCCAGAACGCGTAAGTCTCCATGATGGCTTCCAACCCGGTTCTGCAGAGAGAAAAGCCAGCAAGGGAAGTTGTAAATAATCCCAAGAAATACACAACTTTTTACAGAACCTGTGTGGCTTGTCTGGCAAGTGGCATATACAAAGGCACGAGAGAGAACGCCACCAGGACATTAGTCTGACAGGACACAGGGCATAGATGACAATGGGTGGCAGGAGGAAGAAGAAATGAGCCCAATTCAGATTATTTGCAAGCAAGTCGTAACTACGATGGAATTTCACTCTGACCTCTCTTCAAAGGAGGTTTGGTCTGCATGAAAAAGAGAACACGTTAAGATCAGGGTCACTAGTATCATGAACAGAGTTGAGCAGAGAGTAGCACTGGCTGTGTCCCTAGCACAGGACAATGTCATCATCATTACCAGAGTGCATTGACACAGCCTGTCCCAGCATCAACTCCACCACTGGGTATGTAGAGTCAATGAAACTGACAAGCAGGGCAACAGAAATAAAAGCCGCGGTAAGCAATCAAATACGCCTGAGTTTCCGTTGCAACCTGAAGGCAAAGAGAGGGACTGATCCCAGAAATTATACCTCAAGCAAAAAGACCTATACATTTCTGCAAATATTTATCTGTATTTTGGAATCTAACAATCAAGCTGGTCTTTGAGGGGTCAGATACCTGGGACTGTCAAATTTCAGAAAACACCCAAGAGTTTGCAGATACATTATTTTAAGGCTTCTGTCTCATTGATACTGGAAACTCAATTGGACTATGCATGTACTGCTAATTTACCTGTCAATAAATTCTCTCTGTATCACGTATATGAGGTGTTGACAGACATCATTTTAACATAATTACCCAGGTTATCTCAGACATATTCTTGCTGATAATTCCACATTGTCAAAACAGAGTATTAGTTGGGGTTTCACTTAAAGCTTTGAACACAGTTTCTGATTATTGACCTTTCCTTAAAACTGTTTCTGTCTAAGTGGAGGAAGGAGTAAAGTTCAGAGACAATGGAGAAGGCTGGAGAAGGAAGGTAGAGAAGTGGCATAAGTCACTGGAATGTGACACAGTGTCCTTTCCTGGAAAAGACAAGCTTTCCCTCTCGAGATGAAACTTAGGCTGCCTGTCCATCTCCCTAGGTAATACATTTCCAGAATTCTCTTCAGTCTTGCATACCAAGAAGAAAGTGAGAAGTTTTATTTTAAGTGAGAACAAATAGCCCTTCCTTATAAATAGGAAATACATTTCCAGAGTTCTCTTCAGCCTTGCATACCAAGAAGAAGTGAGAAGTTTTATTTTAAGTGAGAACAAATATCCTTTCCTTATAAATGACTATAAGATCCCCTGAGATTCTTCTCAGATGAGCGGCTGACACGCTGATTCGCCCTTTGTGTTGGAAAACTTCCTCTCTGGACAGGCCTTACTTGCACAGTTAACTTTCTAAAGTCTTCCCTGGAATCTGGGAGGCTTTAAATACACCAATGTTGGCAAATCGAACTCTGTATTTTTAGAAGAGGTGGAGAGAAGAGGGTGTTGCATGGTGTTTATTAGCTGTTAATCTGTTAAAAGTAGGAACGGGAGACATCCCCACATAGTCACCCTGCATTAATGTTGAATACAGTACATGAAACTATTTGTGGAGAGAAAGAGTCCCGGCAATTAGGAAGCTCAGAATAATAAGAGGACAGGCAGGTGAAGCCATACGGAGCCTTGATGAATATAAGAAATAGGACAGGCTGAGTTCTTACGACTTTGTTTTGGAATGTTAGTGGCCCATTAGAACATCTTAGGGTTTCCTTCAGTGGCATGGGAGACTCATGGCAAATGGCAAGATATTTATTGTTCTACCTCTAATTCCATTCTTCCCCAGAACATGTACTGATGGTGGTGACAAAATATTAGCTCAAGGACACAGGACAGTCTCTTCTCATTTCATAATTAGGTGACAGAAGACTGCAAAGAACCGATAACAGACTGATATGCTGCCAACATTATATGCATTAAAGAAAATGAACTTTGATTTCATTTTCATAACAAAAAGACTGTGGCAAATTTATTAATAATTGTATGTAAAGCAGTCAACTCTATATCAGATAGTGACCATTTATCCAAATCTAAAATCCAACTGAAAGACTGAGTTATTGAATCATAGATTTAAAAAATAGGACATATATTGGGCATTGTCATCTTCTACTTTCCATATCACAATCTTGGGTGGTAATCCAGCCTCAGTTGGAGTATTTCCCAAGGAAAACATTCAGCTTTTTGATAGATCTATTAGAGAGTTCTTTCTGACCTTGGGCTGCAATCTCTAACATAACTTTTACCCTCTGGTTCCATTACCAACGGCAAGAGTGCCTGACATCCCACACCCTCATCAGGAAGACCTGCCTTAGCTGCAAAGAACGCAATGGATAACATGCCACGTAGGGATGCTCCCATGGTCATGCAGTTCAGGGGTCTGTCAAAAGGGCCATTTGCTGATGGAACTGAGGGGGAGGGGCCATGGCTACCCAAAAATACTGGCTAAGACCGCACATTCCTAACAACACTTTACAAATCCATTATGGATCCACTCTCATAGATATTTATCCTAGACCTTTACTGAATCTGTTTATGTATTCAGAGTGTATCTCTTCTTAGAAAAATTAATTATATTTGCTTACTATATGCCACATCTTATTTGTCTTCAAACCCCATTGAGCTTCATTGGCTAGATCTGATTGTTAGAAAGTACTAATTCTGTATGTCAGGACTTAGAAAATTGCCAAGATAAGTATTAGACCGTTCAGTCCCTCACCACTAGCGTGTCTGCTTGGAGTCCCATGACCTTCTAGGCCCCAGCGCTTAGCATAATGCCTGTTCCATGCAACATCTCAATGGAGATGAGTCATTATTCCATGAACTTTAACCAACATTCAGTTGTCAAAACCTAAAAGTTAGGAAAATGACTTGATGTACAATCAAGACTCTGAAGACAGAAGAAATCCTCTAGTAGTGGAGACTTGGGAATTGCTTCTATCACTGATGGTACCTTTCTTGGCTCAAGCCTCAGTGAAGTTTCAGTTCTGCTTTGGTTCCTTCCATCCCAGTCATGTGATTTCTGACCTTCAACAGAGTCTGCGTCCTCCTAGCCAAGGCCAGTCAGCTCCGCTCTCCTCTTCTCTTACAAGAGTCCTTGCCAACCACTTACTAACATCTTCGGCCACTTGGATGTCTTTTCCAAGTTTATCCTGGGTAACACATTGTTTACTTACTCATCATTAGTATATCCTATTTTTTAATCTCAAGGTTCTTAAATGTGAATTCGTTGTCTAACAAATAAAAAAGCAGTGGCCTTAGGTAACCACGTGTCATTAACACGTTCCACATGGTGAGCCGCTCTGGGTTTGCTGCACACCAGGGACCTGATGTCATCTCTGAGGTTTCCAATCAGAGATGATCAAATTGGCAAGGGTCCCTCTCTTGCTTACTTTTCCCTTTTTGCTCCAGTGACAACAAAGACCACATCCAAACCGTTTGTGTTCAGTCCTTTGGCTGTAATCACCTCTTTGCTTTCCAGGCCTTTTCTCTTTAGACTTTTCAGTCTGCTCCCTGGCCAAACCAACAGAAAGTGCTGAAGAGACAGGAGGGAAGAAAAGGGAGGAAGGAAGCCAAAGAGCTCTTGCAAATTGATGATGCCTTGAGATCAACTGATTTGGAAAAATAGCCAGATTATACAGAAATATTCTTCCAACCTTCTCATTCAAAAAACTTGCTGGGACCATCCATTTGAAGTTCAGCACATATCGGATAATTATAACAATTATAACTATGTTCATGAACCTATTAGGTAGCACGCCAAGGCATGGTTCTGCTTCTTATTTGTCTTGAGGTAGAGAGCTACTTTTATGGTCCTTCTGCTCATTTCCTCTCTAGTTCTGCCCGTGGACTCTTCCCCCATCCTATTTGCTGGCAACACAGAGAACATATGCTAGGAGTTGATAAAAACCATTGGTCATCTTTCAACAGAAGATAGTCAAGAGCTAAAGGAAGTCTATCGATCAAGATTTTGAAATCATAAAGGAGCTACCCAACCAGGAAAATAATTATGCTGGGTTCAGGAGATATTAAGGTAAAAAAGACACAAGATCTTTATCCTTTTGGCGTGTCCTGTTCAACAAAAAGATGTAAATGCCTAGTTTGTGAGCGGCAGGATAAATGCTGCACTGGAGATACGTAGATGTCATGGGGCACTGAGTGAGAAGTACTTGATGTGCCTGAAAACCCAAGGAAAAGTCCATAAAGACCTGTTACTTAAGCTTAATATTAAAGGGTACTGAGCGGTTTTCTACACAGAGGCAGAAAGAACTTTCCTAGCAGAGTTAACAGTGCACACAAAGGTTTGGAGGCACAAAAGAGAAGGCATGTTCTGGGGACTGAAAACAGTTCAGGGTGACCGAGGCGCTGGGAGCAAGATGAAGGTAGGGGGATGGGCGGCGCCATGGATGTGTATCCATGTTAGGGGCTTAGGTTTTATCCCATGGGCAGGACTGTGCCTCTGAGCAACCTTCCTCTCTCTTCCTGTTCCAACGTTTGAAAAGACACAAAACAAGGATATACTGTTTTTTGAGATCTCACTACTGCACCTCAACGGCCACATCCTTTTTCTTAAAGTGCCCCTGGGTCCACCGAGGCGAGGTCAAACCCTCCACACAGCCTTCTCCGTCGCTGGATCGGGAACTGGCTCCCCCACCTGGATAGATCCCTCGGGGTATTTGCTATCTGGGGATATTCTCAAAAGCCCTCCCAACAGGAGGGCTTTTGCAAATTGGCAAAAGAAAACAAAACAAAGCATGCCGCCACTCAAAACTTGGTTTTATATGGTACAACAAGTATATCTATATGGTTAATTGGCTGTCACCGATGTGCCTTACAATGGTTTAGAAGAGCTGTCCGATGGACTACTGCTTGGAGTTGAGTTAAAATAGTTTCTTAGGCAGTGATCCCAACTTGGGAACCCTGTCCCCTCCCCTTTAAATCTGAAGAGGCAGCAATGGCAGTCCATAAGGAGTTTTCACTGCCTGGAGAAGCAAAATAAAAAGACGTGAAAACACAACGCAGGCTGACTAAAATGTTAAGTTTCTTTGCATGTGACTGGAAGGGTCGAACTTGAATTCGGTAACACTGAGCCGGCTCCAAGATGCCATCGGTCATGCCATTGAAGGGGGAGAAACTCATCACGGCTGTCAAAGCAGAGGGGCTGCCGAGCTGGACACTGATGCGGATTTCGCCCCTAACGGCACTGCCGGAGCGTTTCGAAGAGGTCACTCCCAGTATTACAGCAAGCGTGCCAGTGGGAGAAAGCAGGCGTAGCTGGGGTTTCTGTGGTGCAGGTAGCTTCCGTCCCTCTCAACTGTGCTGGCCTTATAAGGAACTCAAACATGAGTGCCACGCAAGTACCACTGAAGAGGGCCCAGTGTGGACTCCACATTCCTGACCATGACCTTTGCCCAGCACCGCTGGATCCTTTCATATTGTAATTAACTCCTAATAAAAGATGACTGGTTAAAAAAAAAAAGTTAATACTGAATCACATGAGGGGTAGATTAGCATAGTGGTTAAGACCACAAGCTCTGCAGACAGACCGCCTGGGTTCAGCGTGTAGTTCAGCTGCTTATTAATGCCAACCTGGCCATGGTGTACCTTTTCCATGCCTAAGTCTCCTATCTGTACCACGGAGGGCCTGGTACTGCTCCCTCCTAATTGCGACTTAATAAACGCAGATTGATAAGAGACGAAACATATCAAAACAAGAGAGAAAACAATGAAAGCTTGAGGACCACCAGTCTAACTCAAGCAAAGGCAATCCTTGCGACAGCTCAGGTGGCAACCTGTAACCAGAGAAAACACTCTCACTTCGCGGGACTTGAAAGCTGTGTCCGCCCCCTGGCTCTGGATCGAATGCGGAGGGGTCTGTGTGTTACCGAATTCCATTTCTCATTCTCTCCTCCAAGAACCAGGAACGTGTCCCTCAAGCCTCTGTGGGCCTCATTATCTTGCAGATATTTCAGACTCCAATATGTTAGCCATTAAAAAGACGTCACTCTGTTAGATGACACCATGGCTGGGCAAGAGCCATGGATAATAAAACAGCTGCCAACCTTCCTTGGCAAATCCACACGGCCGAGAGGACAATGGTGGAAAAGGTTCATGACGGAGGAGGGAGAACAAATAACAAAGGCAGAGAAAAATGTTAAATACCGTAAGCCAGGGGACATGATGAAGAGCCCTGGCCTGCGTGAACAGGAGGCGTCTGGCAGGAGGCAGCTGCCCGGGTCCAGTACGGGGCCAGCTACCTTGAACTGTAGATGCAGCCGCGCTGGCCGGAGAGGGAGTCAGCACTGATTACTCCCATAGTGCTGCTAAATGTCACTCGTGCCAGGGATAACAAAAGAGTGTGCAAAATCTACGGAGGCTAGAGAGGTTGCCAGGAAAGAACAGGAGGAGATTGGCTGGAAAAAGCACAGCCAATGGCTCTAGGGAGAACAAATGAAAATATAGAAATTGAAAGTGAGATGCTTGGAAAGTCATGTTGGTGGAAAGAAGGCAAGTGGTCAGCTCATTGGCTCTGCGCTGGCCACATGAGCCTTCAGGAGTGACAGGGACCCGGAGGTGGACGGGGGCAAGGTTGTCTGTTGACTGGCAAGTTGTGCCTAACAGAGGAAGGTGACATCATTCTCTGGATGCTGTCCCTGCTGGATTTGCAGATGCTGAACGCTACTAACTCACTGTTCTCAGTTTTACCATCAATAAAATGGGAACGCTGAACCAATACCAATCAGCTCGGGCATAAAAATGCACAGCTTGAACCGCAGATACTATATGAAGTGATTATTACTATTATTTGTATGTTTACCATTTAAATGACTAGAAGTAAATATATGAGGCTGAACTGTATAAAATTACTGCTATTTTATCATTTTGACGTCTAAATATAGTTAACTTTTGACGTCCAGCTTAATAGATAGATAAGGGTGTGGACAAGACTTCAGATACTTGGGTATGCCAGAGCAACTGATTGTAGCTGAGACTCGCCCTGCACCCTTCCTCCCCAAAGAAAAGTCGCTGCTTGTGGGATCTAAGCAAAGGTGAACTGGCCTAGGGCTGATTTCTAGCTCACATCTCCTTTCCCTGTCTGCGAACTTCAGCCACTCTGATTCCTCACCTCGCAGTCCTCTTTCTGGCTGTACACTGGGCATTGCCTGGGGCTCCTGTTTGGGCCCAGGGAGATGGTCCCTTCCTCTATGAACATGGTCTCGGGATAACAGCTGCTTAAGAGGGAAGCACCGAAAAATTCTTTCCTCCCAAGTACTTTCCCCACCACCAGTAGAGACTCGTCCCTTTGGGTTAAGTACGAGTCTCATTAAGCTTCCTCTTCCAGCAAGCAAATCCATCTATCCCTGTAATGCAGTTAATGGCTCCATTTTTAGATCGCCATCCCCTGCAACATTATGTAACGGGATACCAGGCACCCAGAAGGGCTACCACCGCCATGTTCCCAGCAAACAGCAGTGTCGGCTGACAATCAACTCAGGTTCAGGTCACTTACTACACCGCATCCTGCAGACCCTACCGTTTTCTCAGTGAGGGGCCACCTATTAAAACTATTAGCCCATGTAAACCAAGTTCCCCCTCATTCAGGGCCTGCCATCAGCTCCTTTCTGATGGTTCCAAGTTGTGGAATTTGAGTGTCCTGGTTCAAGCCTGTAAGGGTGGACTCCATAGAGAAAAAGATGCCCTCCTGAAAAGCTACACCAGCTCCTAGAACTATAGAAGGGCCCCTCCACCTAGGACCTATCGTGAGACCAGTGGCAGTGGCTTCTGGGGCAGCATGCCAGCGAGGAGCATGGGGAGGAAAGCATGTCACGTGGGACAGCCCCCCTTGCAGTTATCTTAGACTCAATGAGGCTGGGAGTGAGGGTTAAGCCCAAGGTCAAAGACCAGAGTCATATACTTATGACACTTTTAAAACAAGGTCGTAGAACCTCTCACTCCCCACACAGATCAAAATTTTAATCCTCTCCTTTTTATGTACGTGTTTGCTTTGGAGGAAGTCTCTGGGAATTATATAAAATTTCCCAGGCTGACTTGGGCTTTCTGTAAAGTCTTGGCAGCCGCCCCTAACAGGAACAAGGCTCTTACATTAGATGTGGGCCAAGAGCCCCCCCAGAGTCTGCTCCTCTGGCTGTCCCCTCACAGCGCAAGGTCTCGCGGTTGGAATGCTCCCTCTAGCTGAGCACGGTGGGCTGTCCCAGTGTGCAGACGTGTGAACCCCCTGTGGCCGCTTCTCGACCATGAGACTCAGTGCAAAGACGCTTGCTTCTCTTCAGTGTCATCACCTTTGTCTTCTCTTTCACACAGCTCTCCCATCTGGGTGCCCTCCTCCCCACCAAAGATGTCATGTTACCTCTCAGTTTGCTGCGGAGTGACCTTTCTCACCCAAGCCTTACTCTGCCTGGGCTCAGCCCTGGGACACCTTCCTTCCTGAGGCTCACAGACTCTGAAACTGCCTGGGTGTCCTCCCGGCAGCACCGGCGTGTCCCCGCTGTCCGGGGCCAGTTCAGTGGGCCTGAAGGGTATGTGTCTAATCTGCAGGGAGGATAAATCAGCGCCTCAAAGCAGCACTCTAGCTCAGACTGGAATCAAAACTGCCTTTAGCCTTCCAAGCTAAGCCTGTTTATAAATTCGCTCTTTTTTCCCCTTCTTATTTGGTGTCCAAAACTAGCTCCCCGCTGCTGCCGTACCTGACTCGGCCTTCTCACTTCAGAGCTCCTGGCTTTTAGTTTCTCTGCCACTCCCCAACTCTGGTCACTGTTTTGTAACTAAACGAACGAGTATAATTTTACTCTGTACACCTGGCACTATAGGAAAGGGAATCTAAAAATAGAAACCTGAGAAAGGTACAGGCCCACTCCAAGCTTTCACTCTCCAACGGGGCAGAGCTCCAGAACACAGACCACAGGACACAAAGTCATCTCAAGTTGAAGGGGTCTATTTTCTGCCGGGACCAGGAAGGTGCTACTGTTCCTTCCCGGCAGGAGACATCTCCCAGAGAGAACACTGGGTATTGTGCCTGACTGAAGATCTGATCACAGGTAAACGTGCATCGGCCGACTCCCAACCCAAAGCCCTTCTTGGACCACATCATTTTTTTTATCCTCGCCTGCGGGCATTCTGTCATTGCTTTTAGAGAGAGAGGAAAGGAGAGAGAAAAATACTGATGCGAGAGACAGGCACTGATTGGCTGGACCACCTAACTTCTGAGAAATCTAGGAGGAGGAGGAATAATTTAGAAGTAAACCCAATTTCCTTCCTGTTGCAAAGACAATGTCTGGAGGCAAAATCGGTCAGGGTTTCCATGCCAAAAGGCCTGGCTGTCTACTGCTCTTCCCCACACACATGCATTCACATATGTGAACACACACAAACACATACACAAACCCATACATGTGTACATACACACATGCGTGCTCTTCTGGTGGAGACTTCTGATCAGGGACATAGTTACATGGAAACGAAAAACGTTGAAGCTCCAAAAGTCAAGTTTGAAAGGTGGTGACCTTCTCACACCGAGGGGTGTGAATGACGCTTCCTAAAGAAGTAGGGAGAACTGTGACAGGCTCTGATGCTGGTGACACCACAGGGCTGACACTGTGGACTCACCAGGGCTCCTGCTGGGGTTCTGGAAGGCCCCATAAATATCACCTCTTGTCCTCATTTGAACTCAGAATAAACTCCAAGAAAAACCTGGGAGCCTAATGCAGTAAAGACCAAACTGCCAGTGTGACTACTGATGAAAGTGTCTGGAGACTATGGCACAGGTGTGAAGGCCGAGTGAGTGGCCTAGAACTCCCCTGGGGTAAGCCGACTCCCCCAAACTGTCGGCCTCCTCTGCTGGGCTTACCACCCAACAGAAAGCGCCCAGAAGGTCAGCTCTCTACAGGCAAGCCGGTCCTGAAGAAGTCCTCCTCCCAGGCCCAGCAACGAGATCAGTCACGCTGGAAGGAGGAAGCGATGGGGCTAGAAGCCAGGAATACTTCTCCAGGGGTATCACTTTACATTAAAATAGGAAAAATGGGAATTAAGCGTCCTCGCCCTAGCCACCCTCAGAGGACACCACCGTCAACCCAGCCACATGAGAGGGCTGGCGCTGCACTGACAAGCTAATGGCCAAGACACTGACAGGGGGCATCGAAAGAGACCATCGTGGGTGGCTGTGTTCTCCCCATCTCTCCTCTCACACGCCTCCCTTCCAGGATCACTCTGGGGTGCACTGAGATCAACAAACCTGAACGTGTTTTGGTTTGAGGTTTGGCAAATTCTGTAACTCCAAAGTATTCCACAAATGTTTTGTGTTCTGCAAAACCAAAAAACACCAGCCGAGTGCTTTCCCCCCTAATTTTTAAGCCCATGTGTTTAAAAGGAAATGTAATCCGTATGTTTGGGGTACATTTATATGCAACTCAACAAACCATGCTCATCTGTATGAGTCATTTGATGTCTAAAAGGCATGGGGAAGACCACAGATTTCAAAGAGCTCTGTTGGTAGGAGAAAGGCAATAGACAAGGCGCTGGGTGGACGGCGATGGGCTGGGCTCTGACGCTGGTGCAGAACCACCGGGAGATTTAGAGACAACCCTCTAGGTCCTCAATCCTTCCCATCTGCACAATGGCACTAATAATTCTTGCCCTCATAAGATCCTGCAGGCTGCCAATGAGGATTAAATTGTGATAATCAGGTAATTTTGAGCTTTCCAAGGAGAAAATACAAGGGTCACTGTACTTGCACCAACCAGTTTATTTTAGCCTGGCTTCCCAGAGGCCGGAGGACAAACTGGTTTCTACCTTTGATGAGTCATCCTGGCCCCACAGGTGACTTCAGTATCACTGTTTCACAGTTTCACCTGTTAGGAAAATTTCAGCCTGACTTCCCGTCCCCTACTTGGGAACCCCTTGTTCACAGGGGTGGAGAAAGCAGATGACGAAGTCCTGGGGAAGCAGACGAAGACAGGCAGAGACTATAAAGGTCATTTTATTTGGAAAATAGGAAGTTCTGGGTGCTTGAGTGCTATCTTTAAATAGATGAAGGGTTTTTAGAGAAAGAGCTCTATTCTCCAAATCTGTTGAACATAAAATGAGTTGGTTTATAAGTCTTGGTATGATAGAGCAGAAAGTGCACAGGCTTCGAAGTCAGGCGGCCTTGGGCTTTAGTCCCTGCTCCAGCTTCACTGCGTGACTTTGGGAAAGCTGCTTCAGCTCTCTGAGACTCAGTTTCCCTAACGGTAAAATGCAGGCTGTTTGGAAGACTAGAATGAACAGAAGTAAGAGGTCTGGAACGCAGTACGTCTTCGATCTTAGATAACTTCTATAATTACTACTACTTAAAATACGCCTGCAGGTTTTCATGGGACTTAATGAGGGATTTCGATGCTCTTAGAAGAATAACCAGATAAAGCACTGAAATGGGCTAATGAGGACCCACAGCTCTGCTTTCCTGGAGTCCTTACAAAGAGCGGTTCACCAGGCAGGAGCGACAGTTACCGAGCCGCAAGCTATTCACCAGCATTAAGGGCAAAACCAGGCCAGGGCCACATGACGTGTGAAGGTCCCTCTGGCCCCCTGAGGAGGACTTGAACTGACATGTCATCACAACTTCCTAACCAGAGGCATATGCTTCAAGATACGTGGCCTTATTCTCGAGTCCATTAAAATGGGGCTGCAATTCCCAGAAAAAAGCTCTAATGCTGGTCCCATGCAACCGATTTATCCTTATTTTCTGTTCCAGGCCACGCCTCAGAAAAACAAGGACTCCAGTGGGAGAGTAAAGCAAAGGAAAAAAGAAAAGCTTTGGTGCAACAAGAAGAAAATAAACACACTAAATGCCACTGGAGAGACAGAAGCAAAGAAAAAGAAAGTGCTTCAATAATGAAAGACGGTAGGGTTGGTCAGCCCCTGGACAAATACAGATGTGTCTACAGCAGACATTCTTAACCTCCTGGTCATAGACCTTGCTGAGAATCCAAAGGAAGGTACAGCCTCTCCCTAGAAAACTACGCACCTGTTCGTCCACATACAATTTTACTGACAATATCTGGAAACTCACAGAGCTCCTGAGATCCATCCCTGGACTCCAAGTTAAAGATCTTAAATACCCTAGATGCTTCTTTACGAAAGGACAGCTTCTACTGTGGCTCCTGTCATTAACAAGGTCCTCTGTAAGCCCAGAGGGCCAGTCCTGGAAAGGACGCAGCAGGAAACAGCTCATGGGCACACTGAAACCCGCTGGGAGGAAGAGGGCTGACCCTCTGAAATGAAAGGAACAGGTATTCGTTCTTCACTGGCTAAATTTTGAAAGCAAAGGCTTTTGTCTTGTTTTAAACAAAGAATTGTTGAACAGGAAAATATCAGGCCTGGAGTCCATATGCCCAAGTTCTCATTGAGCTGTATCACCGACTAGTTGCTCGACCTAAAACACATTATTCAATTTTGTCATCTGAGAACTGGAAGTTTATGTGGATTTTACTTTATTCAATGGGTGTGACCTTAAAAAATTTGGAGGTAAATAAAATTTTATAGAAATCTAAATGTATTTGAAATATATAATAAGGGTTTCATAAAGAGTACTTTCATAAATCATTTTGTAAAGGAAATGATCGCTACAACCAATTTTTAGCATAAATCTGGATTCAAATATAAGGGGCCACATAGTTTATGAAGTGATTCTAAATATAAAACTAGTTTATCTGAAAACTCTTGCAGAGAAAATTACAAAGATAACTCCTGACAACCTGTGTCATTCCAATGTAAAGAAATGCCCCCAATTTGGAAAATGTCTTAGCACAAAGTAAATAGTTATCACAAAGCCTACACCTTTATAAGACATCTGTGTCACATTTGCTGTTTCAGTGTGGTTTATACAAAATGAAATTGTCTGACTGAATACCAGATCAATCTGGTTTCCCTGGCAATTTAAGTTCTCTCCTAACTCTCTGTGGATAACAGATTTTATGCGTAATTTTAGACAGGAGGGATTTAGAAAAAAGAAAGAAGAATTAACAAGAAAAATACTACAGTCTCTAAGGCCACTTACAACAGGAGCAGAGAGTTCTATAAACAGCAATGATTCCTAAGAGTTTCACTATATATAACCACCTAATCATAATGATGATGTTAGGTCACCCAGAAAGGTGATGCTCTATAAACTCTCTATAAAGCAGAAAACATCTTAATATATTTTGGAAATGTTTCCCAGAAAAATGATTACTTTTTTAAACAAAGTTATAGCTCGTAAAGGTAATAATTTTGTGAAAAATTTTTTGTCCATAATTACATCCTTATTTCCTGATAACAAGTATCAGTATTTCCTGATAACAAGATAACACTGTAGGTTCTGTAGGCACATGTAGATGCTTTTCAGAAAAAGTTGCGATCTTGTGATGATAATAAATCAGATAAAATTTGTTTTGAGCAACTGAATTACCAAGTATGATATAAAGAGGAAACCACCATGAAGGATTTGATCTGCTGGCTTAATTTAGTGTGTTAAAGAATCTGGATAATTCAGCCTTTAGGGGGCAGCTTTTTCATTCTTGGATCAGCTGTCTATTTCTCTTTGCACAGTGGCTTTACATGCAGGTGTTTTCCAAAAAGCAAGAGCCAGAAGCCACCAAGAGGGTGTGGTGGGAATAATGTCACATAGAAAAGAAATGTCTATGAGTCTGTTTCCCAATTGTTCTTACCTGTTTCTTCCAGAATCTCTGAATCCTTTAGCAAAAGGGTTCCGGTCAATTTTTAATCTGGTGATCTGGAAACCAACAAAAAAAAACCATGAATTGTAGTTTCATTAATGGACTTCCTTTTTGATCGCTCCTTAAAAATTTAGCAAAAATCCCTCCAGTAATAACAGCTAGTGTTTTTACTTAGTTTCCTTTCAGTTGGGGATTTAAATTGAAGTTGATACAGGACTAGCGCCTGGCACACAGATGTCTGACCCACCTGACCCGCATCTCCCTAAAAACAAGGTTTTCCCAGTATGACTCCGCAAACTCTTTTCTACTCACCTTTCTTGCCCCAAAATGGTGATAAACAAAATAAAAGCAGCAAAATGGAAAGCTGGGTAGAGGGTACATGACACACAGGAGGTCCCTGAAAAGTGTTTATTGAATGAATGAGTAAATAAGTGAGTAAATACTGAGTGAATGGATTCAGGCAATCCAATCAGGTGGAATCACCAAGACGACCGGCTCACCTGAAGGGTCCAAATAACTGACTGCATTAACCATTTTACTTAAGTTGTGCCTTTCCAGTCACTAGAGATTGTTCCTTTAATGACCTGAAATGGTCTCATTAAAGACACAAGAAGTAGATCTTCTGTTGTCAAAAAACATGCGACTAGGTGGGGCAGACTGCAGCACGTCTCCTCCAGTCTCCAAAGTTCACGAGGGCATCAGAAGGAATGGAGAGACAGTTTCAGGAGGCTGAGCAAACCCAGTGCAAACTGTGTGGCCCAGCTTGAACAAGTCCTTCGGAGCCATCTGGTCAACTTCCACTCAGCGCGTACGTACCTATCGCATCCTATCCTAGTTCCCTCAGTCTCTGCAGTGGCTGTACATATTATCTTCAGGCCTCTAAATCAGAACAAGCCCAACCAACAAATTCCATGTGCACTCTACAGTGTTTCCACTTTCACCCTTGGTCTTGGAACACATTTCGATAACTTCACGTCTAAAGCTGATGTTAATGACTTACTACATTCAAGCAACAGAGACATTCAGGGAATAGAGGTGGGGGCTAGGGGACTCAGTAAAGGAGGGACGGCACTCTCAACAGAAAGTGACTCTAGAAATAAGAGAATCTCCTTATTTTAGATTACCTTTCCTTCCTGACAATTGCAGAACTTATCGCTAGGATGGTTCAAGTTCTTTCCAATGTTGCAAATCTCCCAACAGAGTGGAATTTCCCAAAGCCATAGTCTTTAAAAGTCTTTATGCAACGTGTGATTCTGATGAACAAACTTGAAAGTACCAAAGTTATTTTGCCTCTCAACATTCCTTGCCTCTAGAATGGCATACTCATAATGTGGCCCTAATAATGCGGCAAAAGCAATTTTACATTTATTTTATAGACCAGAGCGGGGGCCTGAAGCCTTGGCTTTCCAAAGTCCACTGTCTGCCACGTGAATACTGACTGGAGTTTAAAGACTGTCACTGTGTTCTGTTTTTGACTTAAAATCAGTTCTTTCTTTCTTCATAATCCACAGCAATAAACCACACACCACATTTTCTTTTCAAGTTGGGGTTATAATATTTTATTTTCTCTTTCAAGTTGGCTTATCCTGTCCGACTCATTTATGATAGGGGTTTCTGATATATGATTGTGCTGCCGTGTTTTGGGGGCCTCCCAAAACCCTGTAAATATAACGACATTCTATTTCATGGGCCTGGGAGAAATGGTTGAAAACCCGTTTCCCACAGTTCATTGGATCTCAGGCCAAGGAGCCTACATGGAGATTTAATAGAAAAATGCCACCAAATGTTAGGAAAAACAACACCTCTATACTTGTTTCAAAACTTTTAATGTGAGATTCAGGGAACTGCAACAAGAGTGTTGTTTTACTATTCATTATGGATTTTTAATCAAGTGCCTTTTATGCAAAGCAATGTGATAGGTGGCAGAGGTGGCAGAATGGTGGACAGTCATTGTCTTTCCCCCTAACCCAAGAAGCTTATAACCTAGAAGAGAAAAGCAGGCATAGACACTTATAATTGCAATGTAAAAAAGAAGGTGACTAGGTTTGCCATAAGGGCAGGGTGCCGTGATTGCTTAGAGAAGGTAGTGATTAGTCCAGGTTGAAGGGCTCTGAGGTCTCACCTTGGAAATAGCACACAAGCTACATTCGAGTAGTTAATTTTCAACCCTATTCCATAATTATGTTTATCATTACACCTTAATATGCCTCTCTGTCTCTATCTCCCCACCACAGACTAGATCACCATCATCCATTGACTAAACCACTCTAAATAACCTTCACACTGATCTCCCTTCTTCCACTGTTGTCCCCATCCAATCTCCTCTACACAGCAACCAAAGTGGTCTCTGTTAACACGTCACTGGATCATGTCATTCTTTTCCGTGGCTACCACTATGCTCAGAATGCAGTCCAAGCTCTGTGCTGGCCTGGCAGGGCCAGCCTGCCCTGGCTCCTGCCTACCTCCCCATCCCCACCCACACTCCTCTGCCCCTGGTTCATGGGCTCCAGCCCACCGGGGCTGCTCTCAGTGCTGGAATGCACCAAGCTCTCTCCCTGCTCAGGCCTCTCACACTCACTCTCCCTCCAGACAAAAACACTCTTCTCTGCACTCTGCACATGGTTGACTCCGAGTCCTCCTTCTAAGTCTCACTCTTAAATGTCATCTCCTGAGAGAGGTCTTCCTTGATCACCCCTCTAAAACAGCATACTTCCACGAATCTCCTGAACTGCATCCTCTTTAGTTCCATCTTGGCTCTAAATCCAGTTGGCAATCATACATTTATGTTATTGCTCACATATTTACTACTTGTCTCTCCCCTGGTCTACAGGTAGGAAACCTGTCTATTTTATAGACCATTTTATTAGGCAGAATAGTACATGATATGCTCTTCATGCTCAACAAATATTTGTTCGATGAATGAATGAGTGAAGGATGATGTGGGAAAACAGGGGTCACCAGCCCCAAAGCCACAACAAGCCTTGAAGACTAGAGACCAAACAATTCCCTCAACCCTATTTCCTTCCATCACAGGCAATAGAGACAAAAGTCTTAAATGTCCTTTCAGTGATAACAAGGTCTATCAGTAGCTTCCCGTGCAGCCAAAGCCATTCTGCAGGAGTCATGTTCCAACTCGGTCCAATGATAATGAGGAGACATGGAAAATACAGGGGTTATAAAAGCATTTTTCTTCACTGATTTTATTTCCATAACCTTACGCTGATTTGTATCATCTGAGTTATTGAAGGCTGTGGTCCGTGAGCGGGTGGTTGCTCGCCTGTCACCATTAATTTTAATCATTTTCAACTGACTTTTTTTGCCTACTCACATAGAGGCATGTAATTTTGCCTACTAACATAGAGGCACTTAATAAGTGAGATAACACACCCTAGAAGGCACAATGCAGACCTAAATAGCACAACATACAAAGAAAATGAAATCTTGAGTATTATTTTACAGGGCCAAAGATGAAAGGGCCTGCCCTTATTAACACTCTCTTAGTTATTCTTATTTTTATCTATATTGTTTGAAGGGTGTTCCACTGATATTTAAGAAATAAAACTTTACCCTATGTCAAAAAAATTTTTTACATTGATTTGATTGGAAAGTTAGGGTAAAACTGGCTCACTAGTTTAAGATATAATGAGTGACTCAGAAATCCTATTAAATTTGCTCACACAAACCTGGCTGTGGTTGCGGACTTTCTAGCTGGTTCATGTAGCCAATTCTCATCAAGAAATAAGACTGTGTTACCTGAGGAGAATGGGGCTGTATCTTTTTGAAATCTAGTTTCCTGTTTGGAAAAAAAAAAAAAAAACCCTCAAGGTTCAGCAGGCTTTTTCCCTTAGAGAAGACAAAGATTCTGTAATGGAAATTTCCTGCTAATTCCATGAGGACATGTTGGCGTCAGCCTCTTCCAAGAAAAAGCATAAAGTGTGGAGTCACCTTTATTCCAACTTCTACCACCTTAATCTCCATGATGAGATTCTGGGCATGGTGTACCTTCCTCTCTGCCACAGGCCGGCCAAGTTGGCACTCTGAGAGCAAATAACAGTAATAATAACTTCAGTATGCTAGCAGCCCCAGGAGTCTATGGGTCAGTCAGCCAGGGTGGGAGGAAGAAATGGGAAAGGGGGAAAGAAAAGCATAAGATATTTCATGAAATAGAAAGTCTTTCTTCACACTTCGCTACTATTTATATCTAAAAAAGCAGAACCG
The DNA here is from genome assembly GCA_004026545.1 of Mormoops blainvillei. Taxonomy (NCBI): domain Eukaryota; kingdom Metazoa; phylum Chordata; class Mammalia; order Chiroptera; family Mormoopidae; genus Mormoops; species Mormoops blainvillei. The sequence goes on from PVJD01009803.1 coordinate 45,503, forward strand.
CAGATATATAAAGAAACTGGTAGTAGAAGTATGTTGACTAATCATTCATTCAGTCATTTTCCAAGGATATACCCAGAGCTCTGCCCTAGGGGACAGACACAAATGTCTTAGAATTATGGAGATGAAAATGGCCTTCATCTTGATTAGTGGTTTTTGGGCTTCAAAATTTCACAGGTCAGCCGTGGCTGGTGTAGCTCAGTGGATTGAGCACTGGCCTGTGAACCAAAAGGACGCCGGTTGATTCCCAGTCAGGGCACATGCTTGGGTTGGGGGCCAGGTCCCTGGTTGGGGTCACGCAAGAGGCTGATCGATGTTTCTCTCCCTCCCTTTCTCCCCTCACTTCCCCCTCCCTTAATAAATAAATAAATAAATAATCCATTAAAAAATTTCATAGGCCAATTCTAATTTCTTCTTCCAATATTTGAAAGATCAACATTGATATTCCAATTTTTTTATTCTAACAGGTGAAGAGAGTTAATGTCTACTATCTCCTGCCATCATTAGTTCATAAAATAAATGACATTTTGCCATCAAAAAAGTAAAAAGGACAAAGTTTAAAAATGTAGAGTTTATCAAAGTGAATGTTTGCATGCATAAAAAAAGTCCCTATCTATACTGTCTTTATTTTTCTCATTTTTTCAGTGGACCACAAAAATCTTCTTCATTGACTGGTAACTGAGAAGCATCGATTCAGACCAAACCCCTAATTTGCAAATGAGAGTACCGGAGTGGGGTGGTTTTTCAAAGGTGGTACCCCCAACCTAGTGTTTTCTACCATGTTCCACTGGCTTTTGTAGACTGTGCAACTTTTGTTTTCAAAAAGCTTAAAATATTGAGAGGAAGACTGGACACACACAGGTCAGCAAGTGAGAGGGTCATGAGAGAGGTACACTCCCTAAGGATTCCATGAGGAGATGCTCACTTGCAGTTGAAAATGTAAGGAAGGTGGTAGGGGATAGCTTCTGCACCAAACTTGAAGAACGGAAGGAATCTAAACAGATAAAGATGAAGGAGATGGGCGTTTCTGCAGAGGCAACAGCACAAGCAAACGTAAGGCAGCTATGAAGTACAAGCAGTAAAATTCGAACTAGGTTGGCTGAACTCTTGGGGATGCCTAATGAAAATTAATGAAAAATAAGCCTGGACATGTAGTTGGCAATTAGCCACAGTTAGGACCTTCAGTGAAAGACTTGGGGCCCTGGACTTTTTGTCCCTGAGGCACAGAGGAGTCAGGGACAATTTCTGATGCAGAAATGATGCAGTCAGAGCTGCGCTTTCGGAAGATCGAACAGGCAATGAATATATGTGATGGCTGGTGAGACAATAAACTTGCAGCCCAGGTGACTCTCCCGGAAGTTATCGCCAACAGCCCAATATGGGGCGGGTCAGGAGGGGTAGCCCATGGGCGGGCGGTTCAAGTCCAGAACAAGGGCAGAAGCAACGAGATTAGAAAGAAGAAAATATTCCATCAGTAGAAGCAGCAGAGTTTAGCAGCAGATTGGATGTGGGAGAGTCAGGTGTCCAGTCTGGTGACAAGGTGGAAGTCAAGAGGACACGTAGGCCTCAACAATGGAGAGGGCCAGGAGTCACAACTGAATAGTACAGTTTGGAGTGTTTTTTTTTGTTTTTTTGTTTTTTACCAGCATCAAAACAGTATGTCCCCTTCTCTCAAGTGTGGACTTACTAGAACTGCATTGGCCTGGCATATTGTGAGGTTCAAACAATTTTACAGACATGAATGTTCCTAATTTTCAATACTTGAAAATCATGTGTCAAGTGCCTCTGTTTGATAACAATAAACTGTTCCCAACCCACATTAAAAAGCACGCAGGAAAAAAGGAGGGAGAAATGATAAATTCAGAGCTGACAGCGACCTTAGAAATCATAGGCCAACCGCTCATTTTCTTGAAGAATAAACTGAAGCCCAGAAAGAAAAAAACGGCTTGCTCAGAGTGACATAGGTAACTAGTGGAAAATTTAGGACTAAAGCTCCGGTCTCCAAATGTCTAGCGCGCTGCAGTTTGTGGGCAAGACGCTGCCTTTCCTTAGGAAACCGGGAAGCATTTCACGGCCCCCTCTATTGTCCTTTCTCCGTTGTGCTCCTCCGGGCAAGCTCCTGAGAACAATGGACCCACCGCTGGCTTTTCCCCTTTACTCTCACAGACCTCCTAACCAGCCCCCTTAAAAAGAAATATAAGAAGTGAACAATTTTTATGTTGTAAAATATTAATTGTTCTCATTCTGGAAGGTTGAGGGCAATAAAAACACAGTAATAGGTGAATATAGCTCGCAAAAGGGAACAGTTTATGCTACCTGCCCTCTTCAAGACAAGTCTGAAAAGGACTGTTTAGCTCACAGCTCTGACTTACAGGATGCAGACCTCGAGATTCCTGGGGGAAAGAGCTGAGGTTAGTCTGCCTTATTCCCAGTCACTGCATTACATTAAATCATATCTACACAGCCAAAGGGAATGTTAAACAATCATGCTTGTTGATTTATCTAGGGACAGGAGGCTTGTTAAACAAGCTGTTATCTTGATTTCAAAATGGGCAGAGCAGAGTATGACTCATCTATTTTGAATGTCAGCATATCATGAATTCACCAACATGACACGAGAACAGAGAGATCAAAGTAGTTACCTATTGATTATAATATCTTCAAGAGCCAAGGCAGCTCCCCCAATTCCCAACAATCCCCTTTCTCCTTAATGAGCAATTTATTCTTTAAAATGGCTTCTGCTCCCCACTCTCCTCCAGGTCTGTGTGGACCCAGTCCTTTAGCAATGTCAGCTGACTGTCATTAATTAGATGCCGGGCTTGTGTCAGTGACTTCGTGCATGTTCTCTTGTCTAGTACTCATGCGGCTAGAACATTTCAGCCCAGGAAACGCAGGTTAAAAGGGGGTAACAAAGTTGTTCAAGATCATACAGTTCATCAGTAGAAAAGTGAAATCGAACCAGGTATGTCTGCTGCCAAATCCCATGATCTTCATCATGGTTTCCTGCCCTCCCCGCAAGTCACCATGGCCCCTGCTCCAGTCCAGGTATAGACAAAATATTTATACAATGAGAGTGTGCTCAGATGCAGGAAAACGCCTGTGGGAGAAGGTCAGGGAAGAGAAAGGGATTGCAGGTGCCCGTCTTTGGTTTCCCTTCATTGTCACCGTGCGCTGCAGCCCTCCAGTTTCAGCCTCCTGGCCTCTAGAACTGATCTCAATGAGTTCACTCATCGCTGTTCTGGTTTGTCCTACAAACTAAATTCTAAAGTTGTAGTGTTTATCGCCACATCTCTGCCTTTGGGGAAATTCATGATGAAAATGGTGGCTGGGGTGGTCTTGGAAAAAAGTCCAACCCATTATTCAAAGAGCTGAGACTTATGCTTTCCCTCTTCCCAACAAATTTAATCCCAAGGCTCCAGCTGCTCCAAGGACAATGTCTATGTTGCTGCTCTATCTCCTGTCAGAGCTTGAAAAATCTTGATGATTAGGGTTTTCTGTACGGACCCTCCATGGCCTCTGCAATTTTACCGCCTAAGATGTTTAAGAGGATTGAATAGTTTTTAAATAGTGCCCAAAGCAAACTAAAACTCTTCCTACACTTTAGATCAAATATGGCATTCACAAGGGAAATCTGAAATCGGGAATGCTTTATAGCTGTGGAGGAAACATTTACCAGACTATGGGCTTGTTGTATTTCAAATTCCTCTGAAAGTGGGAACATCTAAGGACCCTTATCCAGATGCATCATGAAAGATAGAAACACTCTTCCTGTATGAACCCATTATATAACTCACCTTCACAGAGTAAGCCCTCGATAAATATTTAGTAAATAAATGCTTTTCCTTGATTGCTTTCTTCGTCAGAGCACTAAGCATAGTACCAAATACATCTAAAAAAGGTAGTGAGTATGACAGTATCATTTCATTTTGCTCCAAGCAGGTCCAAAATAAAAGTATGCAGACTTTTGAGCAAAATAAAAACATTTGTTTCAAAGAAAAGGATTCACTGCAGGACCCTATTAACTAGACAATTTGCCAAAAGATGAAATATGATCTAATTTACAAAAACTATACTCACATGCAACTTTTAGAGAATTGCACAAAGTTAGATCACTTGTATAGCCCCCCCAAAAAAATTGTTCAGAATGCCCAGTAATTCCAGACTTGGTCTCTCCCCCTCCCCTACCCACACGTCTCCTCCATTGGCTTGGCTAATTCACCGATACGTCTTGACATCAGAAAAAGCATCTGCTTTTCCAGGAAAACTTCCCTCATTCTCCAAAAAAACAAACAATACCCTGTCTACATCTGTTATTAAACTATTCCGCTGTATTATCATAATGTATTTACATGTCTTTCATTCAACTGAAACTCTGGTTCGGGTGAAGTCAGTCTTAAGCTACTCGACTTCCCTACTAAGCTTGGATTATTGTAAGTTCTCGCACAATATTTATGGGATGAGTGGACATATTACTGACATTAAAACATGCAGCTCTTAGGGTGTCACTGGTGATCACTCATAAGCAAATTTAGTCTGAAAGTATAAGTAAAGCTGTGGGTCTTCAATAGAATTGCAGAGGCCTGATGAGTCTGATGCAGCCAGGTGCAGGAACACGCAAGAAAGGGAAGGAATAAATCAAACCTCAGCACTTGCACATGATGAAGAACACGTGCCAGGATGTGGCAGAGATTATGGACATGGGTCCAAGTACAGAGAGACGTGAAGATGACTTAGGAGGCCTGCTCCTCTTGGGCAAAGATCTTGTCTCTGATCTAAATCTAGACCATGCCAGCTGCCACTAGGCATTACTGCCTTGTCATCACCAGCGCCCTGGGAGCCCTGCAAGCCTGCTGTCTCTCATTCCCCTCTCCTCAGTGCCACGTACAGGGACTAAGCATTTCTTACCAAAAGCCTGCATAAGCTCCTTTGAGAGCAGATACAGCAGGAGACTCTCCAAGGCGGCCTCTTACCTGCTGGTTCTGATAGGCCGTGACCGTGGTGAACACAGTCTCGGGAAAGTTGAATGTTTTCACTCCATCCCCGACGGGGACAGGTTTGGTGGGTGAAAGGTCGCTGCTGAAATCCTTGCGAATCACATGAACTCGAGGCTGGTATTTATGCATGGAGTGCAGAATGATCTGAAATGAGAAGGGGAAACAGTAAGCCAGGGTTGGCTCGAAGGTCCCTTCGTCTTTTCACGCTCTCATGCAAATAAAATCACAGACCAGAAGCACTATAGAAAGAGCACAGGTTGGGGACGAAATGTACAGAAAACCCGGAGTTGGCGTACTTGCCACTGGCAGGGAGGACTAATTGGAGCCGCAGAGCGGAGGGTCCCGATCACGGGATGTGGATGCAATGTTTGCTTTAACTGGGTAAATACTGAACGACTGCTCTGCTACCAGCAGACATCGCTCCACTAAAAGGTCCCAGGCCCTCTGCCACATGACAGTGATCTGCTTCAAATCTGCAGCACAGGCTCACGCTGTCTTTAAATTCTACGGGCTGTTATTTGCACTCTGTTAGTGAGTTTATAGATAGTCTCTTATGTCATGTGAGAGTGAGTGGTGTGTGTTCTTCCTTCCTGAGGAAAACGTTCTTTTCTTCAAGATAGGAGCCATGGTTTTAGCTCCCTCGATCTTCCCATAACACCCAGTATGGATCCTGTCATTCAGTGAAAATTCAGTGGCCTTTTTACTGTGCAAAGTAAATTAGTAGCATCGGGTACTCCAATTATACCTGGAAAGCCTTAGGACCTATTCTTCTCTTATAAATTCAACCAGAATTTATAAATTCTTCTCTTGACAATCAGCCAGAACTGTCATGTCAGTTGTTTCCCTGTGAATTGTTCTACTGAATGTCTTGCTTTCTTTCACCATTTTTAATTTGCCCTGTGTTTCTGTCCCTGAATTCTCCCCTGACTAGACTGTGAGTGCCTGGAGCACAAGACATCTGTCTGATAAACACAATCCGATACACAGCAGACATTTGGTAAATGTTAGATTTGTAATAAATGAAATTTCACAGGAAGAAAAAAAAAGAACATTTATGCTTACTTTTGAAAAGTGACTTATTTTACCCATTTGCAAAAGCCTGGAACTAGTCAACTGCACTGCAAAAAGGGGAAGAGGGAGATGAGGCTCTTTGACTTACATGTCCTTGATCATCCAGTTCATTGTTGGTCAGTTTGAGTTTGTCGAAGCTGACCACCTGTCTCATCCAAGTGTCTCCAGAAGCTAGAGAATCGGGGTGTATATAAACCCTGGGAGGCACGGGGGAATCTGCATTGCCAGCCACCATCCACTTGGAGCTATGATACACGTATCTGAGAGAGGGAGAGAGGAGAATGCAGACGCATTATGCAGAGAGGGAACAGAGGCCCAGGAAACAAGCACGGACAGGTGAGAAGGGACAACAAGATGATAGGAACGGAGAAGTAATGGAGATTAAACAGAATGCGAAGGAGAAAAAGGGTAGATCATCAGGAAAATGAGACAGAGATGGAAATGGCGACCGAGACGGGGTGGGGGAGAGCAGAGACCTGTTGTGGTTAATGATCAAAGCTGCAGCTCTCACAAGGAAAACATTCTCACAGTCCTTTTTCTTTTTTCTCCCTCTCCTTGCCTTGCACCCCTGTGTGCACACAGGCATCCTGAACCCACGTGGCCAGCTATGGAAACGGTATTTTACTGCAACCTTTCACCTCTCAAATGCAAACCATATAATCCGTTGGCCACTTGTTCAGGATTTGGTTCCTTATTAAAAACATCTTCCATATTGTCCTATAAAACACAGCCATGTGCAGAGACCCTCCAAGCAGCTCACTTGTTAACCATTTCCTGTCTAAGGATCTCAATTTTGAGGCATTTCCATGAACATGGAAGGTCTCTGCCTTAGCGCAACCGTCCCCAGAAACACTACCAAGCCCTTCCAGTTGGTGTCCTCCTTGAGGAACCTCATTTGGAACATTATCACCTCCCACATTATTTCCCCGCAAAACCACTGGAAATGAGATGTTGCCAGTAGCAAAGGAGGTCAGTGTTCCAGACTTTGCCAATTCTCCTCCAGTTCTGAAGAGTGGTCTCCATGGATCTGACCCAGCCTGATTCTCAGTAATAGGGCCTGTGGGCCCTGGACCCTGGCAGACAGGGCACTCAGTCTACATCTCAACTCCCAAGATGCTCTAAAACAGATTAGAAGCCTCTTCCCTCTTAAGCCTTGCAATCAAGGCCACTTCTCTCTTGGCCAGCTCTCTCACCCTACCACACTGGTCCTGGCCTTTGGCATTCACCTCTCTCCTCCAAACTCATGGGTTTAGGGCCAACTTCTCAGACATTTCAAAAATCAGCTATGATTCATTGATCAGACTGAGGTCTCCAGAAATCAATAAAGCCACACCTTGTTTCAAACAAAAACTACATGTAAGCCATCCAAGAGACATAAAGACTACATTGGCTTTTCATGACTTTGGAAAATTATTTAACCCATATTAATGAATAACAAATCTCCCTAGCTAGATGTTCTTCTTGACCCAGTTCTCCTACTCTTCTCCATCCTCCACAGGGTAATCTATCAGATATACGATTGAATGTACTTTGCCGGTCCACTTCTTCCCCTCTTCAAAATAAATCATTCTAACTCTCTTAGCATTTCATAAACTAAATCATGCAACATGTTAATCACTTTGATGTTAACCTGAATTAATTTTAACCTTACAATCCACCTGATTTTTGCTGCCATGGCAGACACTATACAGTCCCACTCTCTCCAGATATATAGTGGGGATTCCATACCCACCCATTACTGAGTTCTGATTGCCTGCTTCTAGTGACTTTTCCTGCCTGGTGCTCTGCCACAGGCCATTGGCACATCCTCCACCCTTATTCCCTGTACATTACATTATACAGTGCACTGGTAAAATGCTGCCTTGAATGAGTTTGAAGAATAGTTCTGGAATGTTCATGATACCCACAATTCCACATCCCAGCGTCATTCGTTACCTGTATCTTTTGTTGTCCACAGGCACGATGTCCATCGCTATGTAGTACTGCTGGTGCGGATCCAGGCCGGTGATTTTCACTCTCATGGCAGGAAACATCCTCCTGCGAAGGGCAATAAAGTGGGAAGCTAGGCAACCACAGGCGAAGCAGGGGCAGACGTGAAAGCTCAGGGAGTCCTCTCATTAGGCACTTGACGCACACCAAAGTCCAATGGCCCCCAGTTCCCGAAGCGGGCTGATTTTCTCACTTTGGAAATTATCACTATAAAATATATTGAGGACTTAACTTACCTTGACCTATTTGATGGGTCATACACTCAAAGGGCTCATACATATCCTGCTTCATAACTGTGATTGGGTGGATAGGTAGATAACGTGTGTATCCACCCATACATTTCCTACAACATTCCTGAATATACTTAACACACTTCAATAACTTACAATCATCTTACTCTCTGAGTAGCTTATCATAGTTAATTGCTGTTGACCATGAAATATTTCTGATTGACTGAGTCTATTTGAAGATGACCACTCTAAAAATAATGCCTCAAGACAAATAAGGAAGGTGTGACCAGTTTCCAAACAAAAGGCCACCAGAGGTTTTGTGGGTTTTTTTTTTTTTGAATGCATAAAACTGTAGAAAAATTTCTGCAAGTTCTCAGGCTGTCAACATATGTGTCAGAGGAAGGACCCTGTGGAATAGGGAGCAAATACCAAAGGAATTCTAGTGGCCTCTGGGCTCTACCTTGTTTCTACCACAATGGCTTGTTAAACTTGCCAAAGCAAGCAAGATCAGGATACGGCACTTTACAACTACTCTCATAATTGAAGAGGGAGTGACCCAAAAGAGGTATTGTGTTTCAAGGAGTCTAGAATAAATTTCACTAGTCTTCTTTAACCATAAGAAAAAAGAAAAAAATCAAGCTCCTTTTTGTATGTCATTCATTTAGGAGCCAGACATAAAAAGTGCTTGGTTCAAAAATCTGGATTGCCCTGAATGTTCTGTAGGGTACTTGTACACAAAATGCTACATTAAGCTTAACCATCTGGGGCCATTTAGTCGAGCCGGGCAGAGCATGGTGCTAATGAGGTCAAGGTCACAGGCTTGATCCACATACGGCCTAATTGGCTTTGCTCCATTTCACGGCCATAGACCATACCCTGGCCCCAGACAGCCATCTTGCAAATGTGCATTGGTTGTTTATATGGGGGCTTTCTGTGCTAGTCACACATTCCACCAAAAGCAACTTAAAAAGCAAATGTCCTCTGTAGCAGGTCAGTGACATCATAATCATATTGGGGAAAGCACAGAGGGACCACAGACCTTTAACAGGGATGATGGTTGATTCTTAAATACTTACAAAGAATAACATATAACTATTTTTCTTTCCTACTTTATAATTTTTCAGAATCTTCTATTGGTATATCATTTTAGATTTTTCTCCCTCTACCCTCACAAGTTTAATTAGAAAGCCTTATATTTTAATCTTACGGTGGACTAATGAAATTTGGTGGAAGACTACTCGTAATTGCTAAATCTAACATTTAGGCTTAGGTTAGACACCTTGACCCACTAATTCTTTCCAAAAATTTGACAACCTTGGTGTACAGATCTAAATATAGATTAGTAATTCCCTTCTTAATAAAAATGATTTTCAAATGCCTAGTATGCATAAATGGTTGGAGAGCATTTTGCTAGGGATGGAGAGAAAGTCCTTTCACTTGTCTGAGGTAAGTATATGTGGTTCCTTTCATCTGTGGAGGTTTGTTACACTGAAATACATGAACTTATTTTCTTGTTGACTTCAAGAAAGGGGGTTGGATGTTTTTAAACTGATTACCTGTTTTGTCGGGAACATTTATGTGACCTCTCTCTTGCCAGTCCCCAAGTTCTAAAATGAATGAGCTGTGTGACTCTGGATAAGTCACTTAACCCAATCATCTATAACACAAATTAAAGGGACTAGATAATCTCCAAAGTGCCCTCTTGCTTCAAAATTCCAGGAACTATATTTGAATTCTCTTCTTAAAAATGTATCAGAAGTTGTTTTTTTCTTTTTGTCAGTATTTTAGCCCAGAATATCAAATGAAGTTATAACACCCTGGGGAAAAATTACTCTTCCATATTTACAACATGAGGTGCGTTTGGTTTTATTTTTCTGACTAAGTTTAGGCCAATTCTTTTGTTTTCCAAAGCCATTGATCTGTACAAGCACCTCTGTCCATGGTGCTGATCACACACAGATCATGCTGGTGCACTGAAACTGAGGGCTTTGGAGGTAGCAGTGGCTCTGAATCTACAGGATTAGTTTGAGGTGTGAGAAGCAGATGATGACTAAACTCTCCTGAGCAGGAAAACAACAGAGTCATACGTAACCAACGTTAACAAGAAAATGGAAATTGGAATTAAAATGGAAAAAGACACTACATAGGAAGGAAAAGGAAGTGAAAAGGGAGACATCAGCTTGGGGAGCGGGGGGTGGGGCGGTGAACAAAGTTCAAAGAAGAGAAAGCCTCTCAGTGTGTTTCTGAGTTGCTCCAGGATGACTTGGGTAGTTACACGTAGCAACGGCAACACCAGAGACAATCCAATATGGAAGCAAAGGATGTAATTCTAAACCTAAATAAAGGGATATAACTAAAGAGCAAACTGTGTATCTGTGCTTAGAATATCTGGATATATTCAGGTATCGAAGTAAATCTGTGAAGGTGGAGATATGGAAAAGAAAGTTGCAGAAGAAACCACAAACTGAGGTCACGGGAGACTTGGCAATGAGGAGCTCAGGCGAACTGAATTCTCTGAGGTGCACGAAACAAGGGTATGCTATCTAGGAGAAAGGGGACTGGAATACGCAGATCGCAGTAAGTGAAAACCAAAAAAAAAACAAAAAAAAACTGGAAAATCTTACAGACAAAAAGAGTAATATTTCCTCTCTCTCAAAACCAAGCCTCTTGCCAACAACTAAGAAAAAGAATAAACATTTTTTCCTTGAATTGTTCTATTTCCTTCCAAGGCATAACATCTCAAAATGTAGAACAGGAGCAGACTGAAACCCAAGCAACAAAAAGAAGGTGGTGCCGAAAGTAACGCTCCTTGGAAGTTGCTCCTTCTAAGAAGCCTTTTAATGGTTTTACTCACTGCTAAAACTTAAGAGAAAGTAGAGAGTTCTAGAAGAGAAAGAAAATGAGTAAGATTTCAGGTTCATTTTAACCTCATGTTTTTATGGTGTCTTTTTATACGGGGAGGTTTCTCTATATTCATTCATGAGTATCGGACCTAATCAAAATATTCTTTTACTTTTAATGTCCATGTTCATGAAGACATCTTATGATCAATGAGATGGGTTTTTGCCGGTGTCCATGACATGAGACTACGTAGACTGGCTTGCAAAACATAAAAGCAGTATTACTGTCTCAATTTCAATGAACTATCCCTACAGATTCAAGAAGCAGAGCCCCAATTTATTTTCATTTAAATCATTTTTATTTGGAATCCAAGGGGCAAAAACTACAACCATTCCTTAATAGTGAAGAGTTATAAATAGTTGAGCCCATAGCTGTAGAGTCAGACAGAGTTGTGTACAATGCTGGGCCTGCCCTTTATTGCCCATGTGGCCTTAGTCAAGTTAATTGGCTTCTTTCGGCCTTAGCATCCTCACATGCATATGGAATTATCATATCCTACCTCACAGGATTCCTGTGAATTTTCAGTAGTGTAATGTATGTTGAGTATCCAGCGTAAAGAGATACCTAGCAAAACAGTACCTTTCAAAAAAATTAAAAGATACTAGTGAAAGAGTAGCTTAATGAAAAGTTTATTTCAAGAGAAACTGTGTTTTAAAAACTTTTATTATCCTACATAAATAGTTTTGCAAGAGTTTCCACCAGGTTGCCATTAAAGTTTTGTAATAGTTTCAAGCCCACAATAAAAAACAATGGATTGACAAGCGGGGCTCAGAAGATAAACCAATTCTAATCAAAAACAAAATTCTTACAAAAATGTCTGGCTGCTTGTAATGTCTTAGAAGATGCAAGTCGTTGCTTGGGAGCAAACTTTTTCTGTTGAAAACACTGGATGATCAAGCAACGCTTGCTCTGGAAATTGGTTTGACTGTTACGCACCACGGACCTCCAGTGTTAACTGAAATACATTTGTAGGCAGAAAATGTTTGTGAGGGTGGAAATGATTTAGGTTCCAGTGGCCTTGAAGGAAAAATGGCAAAATCACAAAAAACATAAGATCCCTTTGCCAAGCTGTCCAGATGCAAAAAAAAAAAAAAAAAAGTGAGTGCACGTGCCTTTGGTTTCGCCAATGCTACCTACCACCAATAAGTGAAAAGAAGAAGTGTAACAGCTCCTCCTTTGTCCTCTGTTCTTTGATTGTGGCCATTCAAAGGAACTTGTCCCTTACCTGCCTGCTTTGGTGATGATCATCTCAGTTCCAATGTCATGGAACCGCTTCCAGAGGTCAGCACACTGCAGCTCCACCTGAATCTCCTCCATGGAAGACATGGTGGCAGGTACAGGGCCCGCGGCCCCAGGGCCCAGGTCGGTGTGAGTGTCAAAGGGGCAGGAGGTCCGCTCAGTGAGCACCTCCGAGTCTGAACCAGTGCTCTGCTCGGAATCTGCAAAACAAACCGTCAGGCCTTAGGTGAGAAATCGCCGGGCCGCCCCGACGACACCCCGGCCCTAAAGGACGGGAGGCAGAGAGAGGCGTGATAGAGTGGGAGAGAGGTGAACAAAAGACTTAAAGCTGGGAAGCCCCAGAGCACAGCACTCAGGGCATTTTATTATTTTTTTTTATGGTTTGTTTTTGTGATTTATGACCTTCTTTCAGGTTTCGTGTTTCCAACATGACATCTGGCATTTTAGTAAGTTTTAGGAACAGCTGAAGAAAATTGGTCCACAACAGGCAATATAAAGAGTACTAATGTCACCGTGTTGAAGGGCTTGAAGCCAAACTGGGGCAACAAAATTAATAAAGGCCACGTTTTAATAATAATAATAACAACAACAACAGACTCTAGCTCCAAATCTAGATTAGACTATTTCCCTTGGGATGGGGGCGGGGGTGGATTCGAGGCTAACAACGGCGCGTTCTGGAATTCCATCCCACTCGGCATCGCTGCCCATCAGTCAGTTACTTTTAAACACAGCAATTTTCCCTCCATGTACATATATCCTGGTCATCAAAGGTAATGAAACGTTGTTTGGGATCTTTAGAAGCACTTTGTTATATATTTGAGTAAATGGCTTTTCCTAAGAGTTCAATCAGGCCATTTTGGATGGAAAAAAAAAATCCGTTGTGAGGCAAGGATGGAAGCATATGGAAAAAGTTACCCAAGAAGGCGGTTGAAACAAAGGGAATAAATGAGTTCAGGAGACACCTTGATTGGTTTCTGAAGTATGGGCAGAGGGGAGGGGTGATCCAAACAGGAAGGTAGGATTGAGAGCAACCAAATAAAAAGCTGGCTGCTGGGCCAGATGGTCCTTTCCTCCTGTGTCTTCCGTGCTCCTGACGGGGGAGGGGGGAGGCACGCAGACTGGTGGAGAAGGCTAGCATCAGATTTACCAGAGGACTTCCTACGATTTTTAAACTTTTTTACTTTCAGGGGCCCAGTGCCAACAACTGTATCTTAAGATTTTCTAAACCCGGATTAGCTAGGACAATGTCCTAGGCCACATGATACTCCGCGCCAATCCTAAGACCCTGTTTTTCTCTCAGCCGCCCTTAACATCCCA